>JAVCKU010000073.1:10097922-10115193 GCA_032273985.1 Hypsolebias coamazonicus
TGACTCCACCGCCAGGTTCGGGTCCCGGGGGTGGATGTCCATGATCCATCTCCCTACGCCGGACACGCATGCTCACAACGGTTCGGCATGCACGTCCCCACCGGGGCCCGAGCACCAAAGAAACTCATCAATAAAACACTCTAATTAGTTTCCTGTCTCTTTGTGTGAGTCTCTCCAGGTTGAAATGACTGAGTGCTGTGTGGGGAGAGAGAAAAAATGAGCAGCAGCTGCAGGCGGTGTTTGTGTGACGGGGCTATCCAGTCAAACTTTTAGTGAGGTTTCTTGGAGTTGAGTTGAGTTTTAGAGGTATATTCTGTATAAATGAATCTGAATCTTGTAAAAAAAATACTTTTAGTATTTTTTCCTGAAGAGATTTGATCATGTTTTTGCATTTTTTTGTTTTTGTCACTGTGTTTTGGCTTTTTTTGTTTTGTTTGTTTTTTTGTTTTTTTTTTGTATTTTGCTGTGTTTTTGTAGTTTTTGCTACTGTGATTTTTTTTTTTTTTTTTACATTTTTTGGACATTTCCTTCTTGGTTGGTTTATGAATATAAGATAAAATGTCAAGAAAGAGCACACGAGCGAAGAGAGCCCCCCAGAAGACTTGTTGAAGAAGATGAACAGGAGCAGTCAGCCATGTCTTCTCTGGCACCTCCTCAACCACAAAATCCTCCTGATGAAGGGCCAGCAATTAAAAAAAAAAAAAAAACACCTGGTATTCACAATTAGCCTGTAACATGGACACAGAAAGCTCCAGACATGTAAAACTGTCTGAGTTGTTGTAAAATAATTTGAATTAGATTTTTGCAATCTCAGAAATATTCAATTTGCACTTTTCAAGAATCTATAAAAAGAAAGTTGAAGAAAATTCAATACCTTAATTTTTTCATTTCTTCTCTATAACACACCGTTTAAGGTATTGAGTTACATAAGAATGGTAAATACTTGACAGATTTTGAAAGTTCTACTTCTCCTGGAAAAAGGGTGTACACTGTAATTATTTGCACATAAGGCATTTTTGACACAATTATTGACAAAAATAGACAAGACCAGACGTTTTAATAATTATATCTATTATTATGGTGCAAAAAGGGTTTTAAGACACTTTTATTCAGACAAGCTTTTACTTTCTGTTTTTATCAGCTGTTCTCTGTTTTTTAATCCAGCTGTTGTTGTTGCTTTATTTTGTATTTCTTTAAAGCACTTTGTGATTTTATCTATGAGAAGTGCTGTATAAATAAAGTGTACTTACTTGTTGGTTCTTCTTTGTTAAAACGTTTCCTCTTTTAGCCTTGGACCTGAGTCAGTCTTAGATTTGTCCACCCGGATTATTGAGCATGCTTCAGGACTCGTGCTGTTTGTTTTGACAGCACGGTGACGCGGTTATGCTAGGCTAAGCTAACGTCAATACTGTACTGTACAGAGAAAAGTTCGGTGGGGTCGGGTTTTAAGATGACACACCTCTTATTTCTCTGTGGAAGTCCTCTCGCATCTCATATTGCTTCTGCACGACGGCAGGTGATACGAAACTTTCTTCTTATTATTATTTTCTTTTTCTTCTTCTTCGTCTGATTCGTTTTCTTCTTCTACGTTTTTTTTTTTTTTTTTTTTTTTGGGCGGTTGGAAGACAATGTCGGGTGTATTACCGCCCCCTGCTGGTCAAGAGTCTAAACTGGAATGACGCTTAAAAAAATAATTTTTCATTCATTCAGCCTTCATGAGCATGGAACAGAAACAGTCACATCCATAAAAAAAAAAAAAAAAGCCAATTCATTCAACCTTTATTTAGGCAGGTTAATCCCAATGTGCCTCGAGGACTCATTTACAAGAGAGACCTGGCTACAAGCAAAGAACGATGACAACAGCAATAGTAGATTTTCCTTGGACAATCAACAATAGTACTTCAGTACTTCTTGCAGATTGCGGTCCAGATTAAACCGATGTTACGTTTAGCGTTGCATTGCTTTAGCAGAGAAAGGCAGTCGTAGAAACATCTGTGATGAACCTGCCTGGAAACAACACAAGGGCGGTGATTTTCTGGCTATAATCATCATTAATAAATGCAGAACAATTTCTGTTTTGTTCATTTAAGGCATTTCTTATGTTTTTTGTTGTTTACGCTGCATTTATTAGTTTAATTTATTAGGAAAATCTACTGTTGCTGTTGTCATCATTCTTTGTTTGCAGCCAGGTCTCTTGTAAATGAGTCCTCGAGGCTCAATGGGATTAATCTGACAGGTTGAATGAAGGTTGAATGAAAAAAAAATTGACAAAAATAGACAATCATAAGAGAAGCATACAGATTAAAAAAAAAGTTAAAACAAATATGTCAACGTAGCAAAACAGATTATAAGGCAGATGAAGAAAATCAAAAACAGGAACATGTCTGCATTTTCATTCAACCTTTATTTAGGCAGGTTAATCTCATTGAGCCTCGAGGACTCATTTACAAGAGAGACCTGATTAAACAAATAAAGGAAAAAAAATAAAAAAATAAAACATTCTTAAGACGTTTAATCCAAAGTTGTGTGTCCATATTATTTGAATTCTTCTTTTCAAGGAGCCCTTCGAAACCCATTTGATACAGTGACAAAAGGCCTCATCTTCCATGTCTTAGACTCACTGTGACCATTCATTCCATCATTTTGCACAGATGGGAAGTCAGTGTTCTTGGTCAACAAGGAAACAAATCTGAAGTGTTTTTCACTGGTTTTAGGATAGGCTGGATTCCATTTGATGGAAGTCGACCTTTTCCCCAAATCATGTACATTTGTTAAACAGTCTCCAATGTTTCATCAGTCATATGTGCCAACATTTTATAGCACACATCATCCTTCCCAGGTGTGGTCTGACGAGTGTTATTAATCGCCCTTTTCAATTAAAATACAGTCAGAGGTAGATCTATATAGGACCTCCAGTTATCTCCTGTTCCTTTAATATATTTGGATTTTCCAACAGTTTTCTATTTCTGTAATATCTTGTCTCATTTGATAGAGTGTTTGAGCTGTGCATTTTCTTAATGTCTGCACTAAAAGTTCAGCATTTTCCTGGTTGCTGACAGCCCTCATGTCCCCACTGAACATTGGTAACTCATAATTCACCCATAATTCCTTCTTATCCCACTTACTCTCTTGCTCGTGCTCCAGACATGTGCACTTCTCTGTCGATGCTTTTACAGCATTGCCTCCAGAATCCATTTTGGGGTTCTTTTTAAATTGCACTTTTGATTTGGATTAAAACTTCTTGTGTATGTAACTTTTAGAGTTTCCTATGTATTTTTTTCTTGCTTTTATGACTTCACTACAGTCATTCTACCACTGTACTCTTTTGCCACTTTGAGTTCCCATGGTTTTAGGTATTGTTTCTTTAATGGACTGAATTGTTTCACTGACTAACATTTCATTCAGTTTGTTTTACATCCATCATGTAATAAAACTGGATTTTCTCACATCTTATTGAATTTATTTTGTGATAAGTATCCCAGTTGGCTTCTTCCCACTTCCATCTAGGTGTTTTCTTTATCCTTTCATAGCTCATCTTTACACAAATCCTGTCCATCACAGGGTAGTGGTCACTTCCATGAACTAATACTTGCTCAATTATTGGAATCAATTGTCAAACCAAGTACTGCATCATACTATGTTACAGTGTCTTTCAGTGAACCCCCAACATGATCTAAAACACTTTGTCTTAATTCATATGGATTATTATTTTTTATTATTTATTTATTCATTTCAGTTTTAAAACAAGAAAAAGAATTACAAATCACATAGAAAGAAGAAAGAAAGAACAAAAATAAAAACCTAAAATGAAAGGTAGCAGAAGAAGAAAAAAATCTTATCATATCTTTCATTCAACCTTTATTTAGGCAGGTTAATCTCATTGAGCCTCGAGGACTCATTTACATAAGAGACCTGGCTACAAACTAAGAATGATGACAACAGCAACAATAAATTTTCCTTGGACAATCAACAATAGACAATCATAAGAGAGGCACACATATTTTTTTTAACAATTTAAAACAAAGATGTCAAAGTAGCAAAACAGACAGATTATAAGGCGATGTAGAAAATCAAAAACAGGAACATGTCAGCATTGGTTAAATGAAGGTTGAATGAAAATACCATCAGAGATGCAGGCTTTTGAACCTTGTGTTGATATCAGGCTGACTGCATCCTCTCCTTTTAATACAGAGGGTGTAGCATCCATGGTTTCCAAAAACAATGTCAAATTTTGATTTGTCAGACCACAAAGTAATTTCCATTTTTCCTCAGTTCAAACAGGCTCTGTCCAGAAACAAAAATGACGTTTCTGGATTCTGTTCACATACGGCTTCTTCTTTACACGGTAGGGCTTTAACCAGAAATTGTAGATGTGTCTATAACTGTGTTTGCAGACAATTAGTGGAAGTGAGCCCAGTGATGTCCAGAACTAGATCTGTTGTGATACAACGCCATCTTGACTCTTAACTGTAGATGATGGGTCATTCACTGTTGTCCCGATTTTCCATTGAGGAACATTATTCTGAAACTGTTCCATTATTTTTAGACTGTTTTATTAGACTGGTGAACCTCTTCCCATCTTTACTTCTGAGCAATTCAGCCTCTGTAAAAATGCTCATGTTATACCCAGACCTCTTACTGACCTGCTGCCAATAAACAATTAGACAAAATTATAAATCCCCCAGTTATTTCTTAATTTTACAGCTTTTGTTGACAGTTGCCACAGTTTTTAGATGTGTTGTCATTAAATTCATAATTTCAGAAATTCAGGTTAAAATTTCACAATTATTCTGAGTGAATGGTACAGTTACTTATAAGCATTTGATACGTTTATGTTCCATTGTGAATAAAATGAGATTAGTACGGTTGCATTCTGTTTTTATTTACATTTTACACAACATGTCAACTTTTTTCAGAATTGGGGTTGAATTTATGTTTAAAAAAAACCATAATGATGATTTTTAATCCTATTACTGTAGTTTTAAGTTCATCTTTTAGATGTTCAACAGGGTAACAACAGTAATTTAACTATTTTCAAATTACTGCAATCAGGTGTGGCAAAAATTAGAACAGATTTCAAAAGTGGCACAGAAATCACACATGAACGTGTCTTGTTCACCCATAAACAAGAAATCTATCCATGTGACTTTTGAGAAAGTCCATTTCATTCGGAAAGTATGCACTGTTATCTCCTTCTTGTCCTGAGGAAGGAAGGCTTTGAGCCGCAAAACATGACATCATCACTTCCGGGGCATGGATTTTCTCGAAAGCCACAGATTTATGGGAAACCAGGACATCTCCACGGCAGAAGAAGCTGATAACACAGTTAAATCACATGAGAGAAAAGCCCATTAACACGTGTTTGCTCAATATTTATGAATTTTCTTCAGCACACAGCATGCTGTGGTGTGTGATGTGGGAAAGCGCCAAAGTCTGCAGTGAATTTCAAACATCCAGTCCCTAAAATCAAAACTGAACATCTCTAAGCCTCCAAGGTTGCTTTTAAAAGCATCAATACAAACCCACTATGGCAAATGGAAGTGCATTCAATAACATTTGCATGCAGTTAGTCACTGTGGCTGCTTCTTACACTCAGCTGCAGGTGTGTGAGTATGAGCAGGTAATTCTCAACGTTGCTCTCCAATCTCTGCAGCAGCAAAGTCCCACATCCTGCCTCGCTTGTGATTCTTAACGTCTTCACACCTTCATGGAAAAGCCTCAGCGATGCGACTATGTCTGCTTTCTTCTCCTGCTCCTGCAGTGTGCACAGAAACAAAGAGTAAGGCACGGAGCAAGCTGTTTCACTTATAAAACTTAAGGAGGTAACGAAGGAAAGCGTTTGCTACATGCGCTGAACATACTGATTTATTTTCCCAAGTTGCCATGTGGAGCTCAGTGCAGGGTAGCTGAACAGGTGTAGACAGGACAGAGGAGCCCAAACACTCACTCTGCAATTAAAGAAGCAAATGCACACTTGGGTATAAAAACATATGGCATAAAGATTAGATTTGGCCTCCAAGGGGACTGTTGTGAGACAACAAAGTCAAGTCAACTTTATTGATAAAGCACATTTAAAACAGCAGCTGATACTAAAGTGCTTAACAATAAAATCAATGGGAGTAATTTAATGGAAAATAAAATAAAATGAAAAAAATAGTACTGAAATTTTCATTAAAAGCATCAAAAGAAAAACATAAAAACATAGAACAATTCAGTAATAAATCTAATCACACTGTTAAAAGCCTGATAAAACAGATGAGATTTTAACCAATTTAAAACAGGAAGTGAAGTGGCCTGTCTAATGTTTGGGGGCAGATTGTTCCAAAGTTTGGGGCCCACGACTGAAAAAGCCCCATCTCCTCTGAGCTTCAGCCTGTTTTTTTTTTTTTTGGATCAGCCAAAAACAGCTGAACAGATGATCTGCAAGGCCTGGGAAGGCACATATTCAAGTAACTTCAGACAGATATGAGAGTGCAAAGAATTTTAAAATCAGTTATGACATGCACAGGGAGCCAGTGAAGGGAGGACAAAACTGGTGAAATATGCTCAAAGCTATGAGTTCCTGAAGCCAGAGTGCATTGCAATAATCAAGTTGGGTAGAAATGAAGACACGGACTAGTTTTTCAAGGTCAGACTTGGACAACACTGACATAAGCTTAGCTACCTGCCTTAAATGGAAGAAGCTTTTCTGAAGACCATCGTTAATTTGTTTATTAAACTTAAAGTCAGAGTCTAAAACCACCCTGAGATTTGTAAGACTGTTTTAGATATGGTTGAAGAGAGTCAAAGTTTACAGGATCAGTGACAACAGTAGAGCTAGGGCTAAAGACAATGACTTCAGTCTTCTGATCATTAAAAAAAAAAAATAATAAGCCACCCATGCCTTGATGTCATCAAAATATTTTAACAGAGTGTGAATGGCGCAAGAACTGTTAGGTTTCAAGGGAAGATAAATCTGACAAGCATGCCTTATAATCTAGCTGTCTTTACTACTTTTTTGCCATCTTATTTTAATTTGTAAAAAAAAAAAAAATATATATATATATATATATATATATAAATATCTGTATGCCTCTTTTATGATTGCCTATTGTTGTGGCTGTTGTCAATTGTTGTCATCATTCTTTGATGAAATCAGGTCTCTCTTGTAAATGAGTCCTCAAAGCTCAATGGGCTTAACCTGCCTAAATAAAGGTTTGAATGAATGTTTTCTCATGACAGACCCCAAAGGGAGCCGATAGAGTGAAAACAGAGGCATCCAAGAACCTAGCCCTGTGGGACCCCACAGGAAAGAGGCTCTGAAGTAGATACATGATTTCTAACAAAACAGCAACTCCTGTCATTCAGATAAGCAAACAACCATTCCAGCGCTGCAGCTGTAATCCCAACCCAGTGTTCTAACCTCAATATAAAGATACTGGGGTCAGCAGTATCAAAATCAGCGGTAAGGTCCAGGAGTTGAAGTATCACAAAAGAGAAAAAAAAAAGAAAAGTAAAGAAAGTTTACCTCACATTAAAAAAAAAAAAAAAAAAAAAAAAAAGCAAGCCTTACCATTCCAGTTTGAATTTGTGGGACTACATTCATCGCCTTCCTGGCAGCTCTGTTGCACAAAAATGCTTCAGGTTTGGTCTCTGTGTCCCACATCACCTCAGAGGCTAGCACACAGAGCAGCAGGAGTCCTGGATGGACCCGTAATAACACACTGAAGCTGTGAATCCACAAGACAGCGTATTACAAGTCCATTAAAAGACTCGGACTCGATGTACTCACTGCTTAAAGCCATGCCCTGCTCAGATGCTCCTGGTGAGTCCACGTTGGTTCCATTAAGAGAAGTGTCAGGTGGAAAGTACCCCTCAGCCTGCTGCAGCACTTCATAAAAAAAGAGTGTCCTTTTTGTCTTCACACCACTTGATTTCCCACCTTCTCATTCGGTGGTGGGAAGTGTTATCTGGACTAAGAAGACAATGCCGTCCAACTTCACTGCTGTTCAGCTTGGCAGGATGTTACAGACTGAAAAGTGGCGTTTAATTTTTTTTTTCCTTGTTTGGCATTTGCTGTTTTTTTAAGGAACAGGATGAGTTGATTCATTATTGTGAAAGAATCTTGCACAGCTGCCATCATATCCAGCCGCTACAGGTGGAGGATGTTTACTTTTTTGATAAGGTTTGTGCTGCTCAGTGGAAATACTACACAGAACTGTCAGAAGATACACAGCACCTTTTTGTCATGTTTGAATACTGCGTCAGGATTCACACTACATGTATTTCTTTTTTTACAGTTGTTGCAAACTACATCCACCTTGTACTAGTTTAAACATTTTTTATCAAAATGTTCAGCTCATTAACAAGATGGGTGGTTTGTTTTTGTGCGTTATATAATTTTTGTAGTATATTTTATACTTTATTTAATATGGTGATAAAACAAAAGTACTTTTAGAATTTAGCTATACCGTTCTGTTGCTTTAGCTACTTTTAAAATTTGTTGAGCTGCTTTTAAGTTTCAGCACACATTTTGCTACTTTTAGCCCGCCTTTTGATGCTTGTAGTCGTTTGAGGCATTTCTGGTCTTTTGCCACTTTTAGCTGTTTGTACATTTTAATTACTGGTAGTCTTGTTAGATTTAACTTCTAGAGTTTTAATGCTTTAAATTGGTCTTTTGAGACTGAACTATAATTAGCTTCTTTTAACTTTTAGCCTTTTTCTAATTATAGCTTAAAGCTAACTTTAGCTATACAGTTAACTTGTAACCTGCTTTTTGTTACAGTTATCGTTGAACATCTTGGTTTGAGCTATTTTTTATTACTTTTAGCTTGCATATTGCGCTTCAAGCTAACATTTAGCTACTTTGAGAAAAAAACTAGCTAAAATACACAAAACATAAATACATTATTGCAGTTAGCTTTGCTTCTATATAGCTTTTACAACAGTTTTAGCTTCTTCTTCAACTAATTTCAGCAGTCAGTCGGCACTCATCCTGCATTTTTACAGAAAATTTTCTTTAGTTGTACTTTTATTACTTTCTATTCGATCTGCAGATTCCATACAGTCATTTTGTTTGTTTGTTTGTTGGCCTATTTTATTACTTGAGTTCTTAAACCTATCATTTATTTTATTGCTGATTTCTTGTTTGTAAAGCGCTACAGTCAACGTTGTTGTTTTTAAACTACACAAATAAAGTTGACATTTTATTTTATTTTATTTTATTTAGGCTGGTTAATAAAAACCCTTTTGCCAACCTTTTGGTACTTTAAGCTTCTAGCCAGCCTTACTTATTTATTTATATTAGAGCATGCTAATAAAAGCTTTCAGCCTGCACTGATTTTTCATGCACCCCAACAGTCTTTGACCTTTGTCCCGCAGGACAAGGTGACATCACTGCCGACGTGTCTCTCGGTTCGTAGCCCCACTGGCTGCATCATCATCCTGAAGGAGAGGGGAGCACAGCTTCACCCGGAAACATGCAGTCGTCCTTCGGGCTTGCAGCCTGCAGGGCGCATGCAGCTGCAGGACGCGCAACTGTCACAAGCTGTCAGAAAAACACGAGCGCGCCATCCATCTTCATGATCACGCACGTGCTCTGTCGATTCATGCCGGTCGCAAGGCGCGCGCTGTTGCACCTTTAAGTGTGTCTCATTGAAGAAGAGAGAGGGAACAGACAGAACTTGAGAATGTAATCTCCTCTCCTCCTCCTTTATGTTTCGGGACGTTGGTTAATTAGGAGGAACGCGCGCGGCGCCTCCGCAGATAACGAGCGGAGCGATTAGATCTCCGCACGCAGGGAGCGGGAGGCTGCGGGGCCGTATACCCGCATTGCATCACGGACGCGACACCCCGGTACCCCCCGCTGTCTCCCTCCCACCGCAAAGGCTGTGAGCGTCTTGAGGAGTTCTGTGATGTCGCTCCTGGGCTCTGGACGCAGGCAGCAGCCGCACGCGCCGCTGCGCGCCGCACCACCGGAGGCGCACAGCCGGTAATTTACGCACCCGGCGGGGACAACTTTGGCGCGGCTCTGGATACGTTTTTGCGCACCGGCAGCAACAGGGCTCTGGTATCACCCCCGCCCGCCCAGAAGACCGAGTTTACATCGTGGGGTGGGGGGGTGACAAGCTGCCAGACTGCATCACCCTTCAAGTGAGCGCTGCAACCTGTAGCTGTGCGCACTTTTTTTTTTCTTCCTTCCATAATTTCAATCATTCCGCTGAGGCGCAATGAGCGGACGCAGCTGACGGTTCGGAACCTCAGCACCCGAGGAGGAGGCTTGAAAACAACAGGCAGCCCAAGAGGAAACAGTGAGTACACAACGTCCTGGTTAGTCTTTTCTCCGTTCATAAAAATATAAAAACCTACATTTTATCTCCAAAACTTTGTCCATGACCGGCTCAAGGACAAAAGGTGAATTAAAGGTCTGAGTTGGCTGGGATGTATTTGGAGCTTATCCCCCCCTCAGTTTGAGCGTTTTTCTGCCAGTTCACATGATGAAGTGAGAAACTTCGACTGAAAGCATCGGGACACAGGTGGTTCCAGAAAGGATTCAAGGTCTTTGGACTGTAGGATAATGCAGTACATGTCGGAGAAGACACATTGGTAATTCACCACATTTTAAAATGCAACAACCTGAACACATACATTAAAACATTGTAATATACAGTATTTTCCTTACCCCTTTTTGTTCTCTACCCCCAACATGAGGAAAAAACAGAAAACCTGCTGAATGATCTGTCTTATCAGGAAAATGCAGAGCTCGTGTCACAGTGTGGTCTCCGTGGACAGGTGGTCCTTTTTCAGATGAGGTGGAAAGATGTGGGTCAGTGTGTTGGTGCTGGAGGCTGCAGAGCGCCCAGTGGCAGCTCTACCTCTGCATGTCTGGTAGTATGAACATGCTGACACTCATTACCCTCAGAGAGGAGGGACGAAATGGCCCGAGATAATGAACATTTAGGAGACATTCTGTTTCTGCTGCCTTATGAGGTGAGGATGTCATCACCTCAACATGTTGCCCCCAAATGGAGACATGTTGGACAAACAGAAAAGGGTTTTGGCTCCAAATCCTTTGAATCCTCTCATCCCTCATGAGGCCCGATTGGCTCCACGTCTGTGACGGTGGCAGATTTCACCAGTACAAAGTTCTCCTGAAAGGCCTTTCATGAAAGCCATGGAAATGATGCACGTGCCACTGCGAGAAGGAAGCGATCTATCGAGCCTTCGTGTGCACGTTTAGTGTTGGAGACGAGCTGAGAGAGCGTGCACGCCGCTCCTTATGAGCAAAGAGCAGTGACGAGCAGTGCCGAATGTGAGACGTTGGAGTGCTCATGAGCAAATCTCTGAACTCTGGAGGTTTAAAGTTTGATGAATTATGGTTCAAAAGGGTTGAAACCAGTGCTCTGACTGTTAAGCAGTTGTTTTATCTTGATGGTCACACTGCTTCAGGTTTTACCTTTGATTTATCATCAGCTGATGCTGACACGTTTATTTTTTTATTTAATTTTTGGCTGCTCTACGTCTCAGGGGGTGTCACAGTGAGCAAACTTGCATGAGGATCCTTCCTGCACTGAGCTACCACAGCCCACATTTGAGGAGCAGAGGGCTGCCATCTAGAGCAGACGGGGGGGAGTGGGGAATTTGATTTGCTCAAGGGCCCAGAGTGGCGCTAATGAGGATGGAAGCGGGTGGATGGGGATTTGAACCAGCAACCTCCCAAGCACGGCTTGCCTTCTCAAACCACTGCATCCCCACTCCCCACTTTATATGAATTGTAATTTTTCTGAACCGCTCATTTTATAGTTTTTGTACAGTATGCTTGTTTCCAACCTAAAGATCAAAATCTTTGACTTAATTTGGAAATAATGGATTATGAATTTTACTATTTGTACCTTTACTTATTACAATATTTAACTTTATTTACAAGAAATCCCCTATAGATAGTAGCTTGATGGTCAGTGGTCTCATGATCCTGAGGCTGCCGGTCAAGTTGTGTCAGGATGTAAAAGAATCACCAAATCTCTCATGCGAGTTTGTTTGTTTTGGCAACTCTTGCAGAAGGGAACAGCCGAAAGAAAAATAACAATAACAAAAAAAAAATTGCTGCAGTGATCTCTCGAGTTCCTTCAAAAACATTGCTCTTTGTTCATGCTTTATTTTTTCATTTGGTCCTATTATCATTTTTTTGTTGCTGTTAATTTAACCTTGTAGGTGCAATTTCACACTTAAGCTTAGGTTTTAGCTATAGGTAATTTATTCCTTTAGTGATTTTAGCTTTAAGCTATTTAGCAAAATTTTGCTTAACTGTTTCGCTAGTAGTTTGCTATTTTTAACTTTTATTGAAGGGTTTTTGCTTCTTTTAGGTTATAGTGAGATTTTGCTAGTTTTATCTATCTTGCTTTTTGAAACCTTTAGCTAGTCTTTTTCCACTTTTGTCTTTTAGCCAGCCTTTAGCTACTTTACATGTTAGCTAGCGATTTGCTAAAAAAGCTTTTAGTTGGTTGCTTCTTTTAGTTTTACCAAATGTTTGAGCTTCTTGTACAAATTTCAAGTCTTTTTGTGCTCACAATGTATTTTGACTTTCTTAGTCTTTGATAATTTTAGATGGAAAGATGTGAATTATTTATTTTTAATTAAATGTTTTGTAACTTTCAGAAGAGCTTTCTAAAAACGTGTAACACATTTTAAATTGTGAGTGTCCTGGACCCAGAACCATGACTTTATAAAGAATCGTGTTTCATTGATGGTCTTTTATTCCTCCATTTTGTCAATTTCCAACTGTTTTGGGCTATTTTGCATTTTTTTTCTTCAAAAGATCTTTAGTTTGTTACGGTAAAATAAGACATTTAATGAAAGAACTCGTCAGTGTTCTTTTTTTATATGCTGATGACGAGTCTCTTCAGTATATTCTTTTATTGCCACTTTGATCCATAAAACTTGACTTTGTAGTGATTTAATGTTGGGGTTTTTTTTTTTGTTTGTTTGTTTGTTTTGCTTCATTTTGTGTGAGTCCATTCTGTGATGAGACCTGGGCCTCCTGATTTGACGTCTGTGCGTGCTGACCTCAGAGAATTGTTTTCTTCTTCTTTTGGCTGCTTCTTCAGGGGTCGCCACAGCAAACTACATGAAGACTATACGCCAGATGCTCTTCCTGACACAAGCACAGACACGGAGCTACCACAGCCCTCTGTGTGGAGCAGAGAGCTGCCATCTAGGGCACCCGGGGGAGCAGATGGTAGGGGTTAAGAGCCTTGCTCAAGGGTCCATGGGGCAAATGAGGTGGAGACAGCTGGGTGTTTCACCTTTTTCGCCCACATTTTGATGTTGTTGGTCTGGGGAGTTGAACCGACAACCTTCCAACCACAGGCCCTCCTTCTCTAACCACTGCGCCACCGCTCCTCCCTCAGAGAAAAATAATGAAGCACAAGCATTTGTCTAGTTGTGACTTTGGATATTTGGTAATTTATCCAGTAATCTTTAACACAAACACTTTTCAACTTTCAATCCTGAAGTTAAAACACCGATGACGCAATAAGCAAATGTAATAAAATCAAAGAGCTGCTGTTCCTTCAAAGGTTGCATATCGCCCGCCGAGACGTTCACTGCAAACTGACCGGGATGTGTCGACGCTTGGATCAAGTGTTGAGAACGACTCTCAGCAGCTGCTCCGTTGTACTTGACACATCAAGCGAGGAGCAGAGAGATGAAGTTCATAACGTGATGAAGCAGACTTTCAGCTGCCTGTGCACGCGCAGAACCTCCAGAGAGAGAGAGCAGCAGAGTGAAAGTGGAGGGAGGCGGTGTTTAAACTGCACGGCTGCTGCTGCTGGGAGGCTGCAACCCGACTGCTGTTCTGCAGCTTCTCTCTCACACACACACAAGCACGCGCACCGGCTCCTCTGCATGACGCGGGCGCGCGGATGACAGGAAACCTGTTACGCACACCGGCAGCGCACACGATGGCATCGCCTCCTCCTCAGCAGATTAATTGAAGCTCTCGCGCTCCTCACACACACACACACGCGCGCGCACACACACACACACATACACAGACAGGCAGACACAGATTCTGGTGTTCTAATGAGGATATTGCGGCAATGGTGAAGGACAAGGCCGAGGAGCGGACGCTCCAGTATCAGCAAACTTTGGTGAGTTTCTGATGATGATGACGTCATAGGTGATGTTTGCAGGCACGCGAAGCGTTCATGTGGGGAGGAGGGGGTGTTACAGCGGAGGATGGAGACAGGGCTGCTCGGCTCGGTCCTGAAGGACAGTTTAGGACTCTGCAGCTCCACTGGTAAAAAAAAAAAAGTCCCCCAATAAGAAGATAACACCCCCCCCCCCCTCCACCACCCCCACCACCATACACACACACCTTCACCTGCATCACAGGTGCTGCATCACTATCTTCATTCTAGTCCTGTTTCTTATTTATTTTCATCTACATTTTCTTCCTTCGGCTTTTAGTCACTCATGTGAAAACATTTAGCTCATTCTGCTGTGACTCGCACTTTTTTCATTATATTGAATTTATTTACAGACTGAGTTCTCCTCCAATCCTTCAAAAACTTTGTCTTTTTCACATCTGTCTCTTTTTCTCAGCTCTGTACTTTTAGCTACTGTTCCGCCACTTTCACCTTTTAGCCAACCTTTTGAAACTTTTAGCTTTCTGCATATTCAGTTAGCATTTAGCTTTTTTTATTGTAGCTATGACTTTTGGGTTTAACTACTTATTTAGCCTTTGTTAGTTGCTTTTTTTTAGCATAGCCTTTAGCCTCTTGCTACATGTAGCTTCCAGCCCTTTTGCTATACCTTTAGTACTTTGCTACTTTAGCTTTTAGACTTTTGCTACTTTTAGATAGACATTTGCTAGTTTTTTTTTAGTTAGCCTTTTGCTACTTTAACTTTCAAGCAGCCTTTTGTTTGGCTTTACTGTTTTGCTGCTTTTAGCTAACAACTCAATTTTCTGCGTCGTTCTGCGTTTCGCTTCACGCTGGAAAATGCAATTTCTCTGGTCAATTTTATCACTTTAGATTCCGTCAAACCGTGTCGCAATGATTCCCCCCAGCCTGCAGGAATGCATGCGCCACTGTCACTCTGTGCATACTTTAATAAGTCTTTATTAAGACAGTAATATGTCTGGAATATAAATTACTTTTGTCCGGCACTTTAAATATCTTTCATTTCTGCTGCAGATCTTGTCCCGGCCTTGTCGTCCCCTCAGCCCTTTCTTGTTTGTGGCACCTTCTCTAACCTAAAAGTGGAGTGTTTTTGTGTACATGAGTTTTTCCCACTCGTGTCATGGCAGGACTCCCTGAAGGACTTTATCTCTAATCAGATAAAGGGACAGACAGGCAGACAGACAGGCAGACAGACCAACCTGTGGATGTGTGTCATCTGATTTATGAGTCTGGGATTGACGTTGTTTCTCATCTTTTGTATCATTTTTTCATCTGTATGAGATTAGGTGTGTTTTGGGGGGGCAGCTTTGTAGAGCCCAGGGTGACACAGTGATATTTTTCTCCTCTTGTTCGTGCGAAGATCGATGTCACGCCGTGTGTCTCCGTTTGAAGATCAATAGTTAAGTAAAATGGCAGTCGAGATCTCTGAAGATTGGACGATGTCGTCCTCCCCCCCACCGTCTGCCTCTGTCCACATATTGCTCTGATCAGTGGAATTATCATTAACTCTCTCTGCCCCGTTCTGCTGTCTCAGAATAGATGTGCATGTGTGTGTGTGTTTCTACAGTTATACAATGATGCAGTGAGCGTGTGCTGGTGGTGTTTTTCTCAACGAAGTGGCAGCACTATTCATCAAACACCTTTCCTCAGGTGGAGTGCAGCATGTGGCGTTTTGCTCCCTGAAAACTGAAATGTGATGAGGAAAAGCTCGTTGTATTGAAACTGTAGCCTAAAAGTGAAGGTCAACAAACGACTCCTTTGTGTTTTGTTATCAGTAAGATTTATTTTATTTTTTTTGTCGGTCATGTGTCTGCTTGGAGTTGATGAACTGAGCGGCAGACACGGAGCAGTCGGTGGAAAACAGGTTTGTTTGATTAACCTCTTCACAAAAGAGAGACCCCAAACTGTCAACACTTCAGTCTTTTATTAAGATCAGCGGCTGCGAGCTAGCTTAATAAACCTTTAATTGATGGGTGGTAAAGTTTTAATTCATTGTTTGGAATGACAGGGTATTATTGTGGAAAAATCAAGCACCAAATAGTCCTCGGTTTACGATCGAGTTCCGTTCCAACGGGCCGAACGTAACCCGATTTGAACGTAAACCAGAGATCCCACAAGCCGCCACTTATACACCTACATGTACGGTAGTGTAGTTACCAAGCACTCCGCCTATCCTAACACAGTACCCTACATAATGTTCAAAAAACATATACATGTACAGTACTGTACATTTTGATGAATAAAATACATTTTATTGATAAATAAAAAATATTAATTCCTTACTTCGAGCTGGTCAAGCCGGCCTCCGTCTTTTAGCATGTTAGCTCGTTGCACATCTGAGCTCTGCAGCTTCATGAGAGAGTAGTAAATAACTCATTTTCGTGAAGAGAATCTGTCCATCTTTAAACTGGGGCAGGGGTCTCCATATTCAACTATCACACCTACTGTTATTTCATTACTCAGTCCTCAGTGAGCAACAAGCAGCCATCAAGGCATTAAAGAGCAAGTGTTAGATTGATGTCCTCATTTTACATGTGAATAGCTGTTTTCTTCATAGCATCACAGACATGAAGAGTTATGAAGTCAATCAGTAGCAGCTGTCAATCAATTTGTAGAGCGAGATAACATACATTTACAAGAATCTAATAATTATTTCACAATGATTTTATCTTTTTTTTTTTTCAGCAGTACCAGCTGAATGCAAGCAGCTCAAAACTTTTTTCTGTAACTACAGACATTATTGTTCTAGAATATTAAATATTTCTTTCACTAAAAACTAGTCTGTCTTAGAGCTGCCAGCCTCAAATAAATATATCTAATTTAAATTATTTCCAGCTAGCCAAACCAAGCATCAGAGATCTGATGCGGGGGTGGGAGGTGAATGGGTTTTGTCTCAGAGCTGCAGCGGCTCTGCGCTAAAGCCGCTTCAGATCTGATTTTCAGGAAATAAAATGTGGTGGGTAAATTTATCATTACTCTGGTTTAACTTCTCTAAGTCAATTGCAGTATTGTATGGAGTAAGAGACTTATTACGGTAAATAAGAATGCTTTGTACTTACTTTATAATACGATTATAGTTCCGCATTTAACTTATTGTGCAAATGTTTGGGGT
>JAVCKU010000073.1:10162578-10176229 GCA_032273985.1 Hypsolebias coamazonicus
ATTGTACAACTTTAAAAAACTACCTATTCAATGGCTAACTTGGCACATGATTATTTTAAAGCAATAATCCAGATCTTTTTACGTAGGGTTCAGTGGAAAAGCTATGAACAATTGCAATCTTACCTGTTATAGATAGTGCTTGGAATGGTTTCAGTTTGCAGAAATGCAGTTTAATTCATGCATACAGTTTTATAAACCTTTGCATGACTTTCAGTTTTACATGACATAAAATTGTTTTTATCTATTTATTTATTTTTACTGGAAAAGCTTCACTGAGCATTCTGCAGCTAGCTGCTGCTGCTGCTTGAACTTGCTTGTATCTAAAGAACTTTATGGAAATATCTGTTCAATGTAAAAATGGTAGTAATATTAAGGCTTATAAAACAATTTTTTGCATAGATTACTTAGAAATTATTTAGATTAGATTTATTCTTCAGTCTAGGACTAGCAATTTTCTTGTTAATCTGGTCAGAATTAAAGTCCTATTTTGCCAAAATGAGGTCAACCTATTAGCCATTTACAACAGCTAAGATATTGATTGTTCATAATTTCTCCACATAACCCCACTTCATAATACTGTATTTGAGATATCCCTTTATAACAGCTTGCAATAATTTTTTTCCTTTGTGTTAGCTGATATGCAATAAAGATATATTATTAATGCAGTAAAGGCAGATTGCTATTAGCATTATAAACGTTATCAAACATTTATTGCAACAAACTGCCATCAGTATTTATTTTTATGTTTATACTAGAAATTTATGTCCATATGAGCCCTCAGAATGGGATCTGTTCACACAGTGACAAAGACAGCTTCCAAAGGTCTCCAAAGCTGGCTAAACAGGGCCAGACACAGCAAAACACGTCCTAATTATTATTTTAAAACTGACTGCACAGGTAGGCTTGTTTGGCTTTACAGGAGTAGATCCTATAAAGGTAATGTCAATCATTGTGTGAACATCTTCTGATGCTGTATGGGAGTTTAAGGTGCATGATAAAGGAGCAACACCTGAGCTCCAGGTCACAGGAATGTATTGTCTGTTGTACAAAGCACACACACACAAATAAACTCACACCAACATGGACACATGCTGTGCTGTAGATATTTAACACATATTTAAATCCAACCTGGCTTTTTAAACCAGCATTCACAAATGACAGCCCCAAAAACTAAATGTGTACAAGTACTTGTTATGAGCTTATAATGGATGTATTTTATCTTCATTCAACATGTCTTACTCTTGTGTATTACCACTGCAGTCCACCAAACCAGGCTCTTTTTACCCCACAGGTAACATTGTGCAACTAATGTCTTAACCTTTTGTTTGCATAAGGAATGTGCAGTAGTGCTTGCCAAATACAGGTTACATGTAAGGAATTATTTGCAGAAAGCACATACCGGTAAGCTAATTTTGCAGCGTATCTAGTGAAGCAATAAGTCTGTAGTATTTCCCTTTCTATGGCACTGGCCTGCTTTGTACATATGAAAATAAACAGATGAGAGTCCCATACATGCCACTGTACATAGGAGAATTATGCATTTGAATGCAGCCATTGTTATTTTTCAGAGGACATGAAATTGTTTTTTGTACATGAACGAACGATTAAATTCAAAAGAAAAACCTCATGTGAAACACGAATGAGAAATTTGTTGTTTTGCTTTGTTTTTTTCCTTCAAGTTTGTTTGTTGCGGTGAATAAAAACGCCAAAGATCTACGTTTCAAAAAAATTATATTTATTTATTTATGCAGAACAATCAGGCTTTCCATTTCAAGCACACGTGACAAATGGCGTGACCCGAAAGAATAAAAATGAACAGCACTACAAAATATCCATAGAAAAACAACTCGAGATCAGCACACGACTCTTCACAAAAATATACAAAACTGAGTTCGAACGACAGCTTTACATTCTCAGTGACCTCCCTGACATGGACTCTGTTACAGCGGAGATAAACCGTGGATGGAGTCGGTGACAGGCCTGGAGGATGAAGAGCGAACGGCTTCAAATGGAGGGAGAGATGAGAGAGGAAGAGTTGGAGCGGGGTGTACAGAATCTACACAGACTCAAGAAGACACAAAGATGGATAAGACATCACATCAAGTACTCCTTCTTTTCTTCCTCCACCTCTTCTCTCTCCTCCTCTTCTTCAAACGACGCCACGCCAGAAGACCTGCGGTCAGAGGAGCCCCTGGGGTTCCAGTGCCAAACCCGAAGCTCATGGAACACACTGCCTTCCTCCTCCTCGTCCTCTTCGTCCTCCTCTCCGGGAGACTCAGAGTGAGAGGTGGAGTAGCAGGAGTCGAACCTGCTGCTCCTGCTCCGGGACCTCCACTCCGGCTTGCTGTGGACACAGACCTCACCATGTTGCTCATCAAGACCGCTCAACCTCTCCTCCTCTTCCGCCTCTTCTTCTTCTTCCTCCAAGAATGGACACAGGCAGTCGCTCCGTGACGTAGGTGAGTTGGTCTGAGCTGGAGGCTGATCGTGGAGCAGACTGGTGCTGCTGGAGTTTACAGGACAATCCGGGGGTGGAACCTCAACACTTCGAGTCTCAGGCTGGCATGGCGCTCCGCTGATGGGGTCGGACGTGGCCGTGTCTGAGGGAGGAGGACAGAGTCAGAACACCTGGAGGTGGATGGACAGAGGGATGGATGAGAAGGTGATGATGTCAGCGGGGATGCAGGAAAACGATGAAATGAAATGGGATGATGCTGTGTACCTGAGCTCTGGGTGGACAGGGTGCGAGTCTGTCCATTGGTGTGGGAGTCCTCATCGTTGGAGTCTTCCTCTTCCTCCTCATCATCATCCAGTGACGCCCAGGCTCTCAGTTTAGCCTCAGCAATGGCAAACTGCTCCGCCACTCCTAGCAGGAAGGAACATGTTCACAATTTGAAGGCAGTGATTTCAAATGTTGGGATTTTAAAACAGCTGGCAGTCAGTATATCTTTCTGTGTTTGTCATGAGACTCATTCAACCTTTATTTACACAGATGAGCCTCACTGAGCCACGAGGACTCGTTTACACAAGGGACCTGTTCCATACAGGACATATAAAGTACAGACAACAAAACAGTCAACAATGACAACAATAAACTACAGTAAAAATGCAGTTAAAATAAGAGTGTGCAAAACACTAAACCTGGGTGCCATAAAACAGGGTGAAATACTAAAAACAAGAACATATCTGCCTTGATTTGTTTTTTTCATTAGCATTATAAAATGTTTGAATTCACATAAAGAAGTCAAGGTGGACAACTTCAGTTCCTGTTGCAAGGTGTTCCAGGTTGCAGGAGCTGAGTAAAAGAAAAGGCCTTTTTGCCAAGTTCAGTCCACACTGAGGGAACACTGCAGGTAATGATGTCCTGAGAGCGCACGCTGTCACCGCATTGACGACGTGACATGTGGGAGGAGACATAAGAAGGTAGCAGACCAAGGAGGGATTTAGAGATAACTATGAACCAGTGTGAGATCCTACGTGTAGATAATGAAGACCAACTGACCAAGGAGTACAGAGTGCAGTGGTGGGTACGGTAGTATGGTAGTAAATAAGGACAGCTATTGATCATTTCTGTGTTTCTGATCAATTGGGTGATTAAGTGTATTCTATTTAAATTTACTGAACTCTAAACTACCTGAATACAGGTGGTCCTCGGTTTACGATCGAGTTCCGTTCCTACGGGCCGAACGTAACCCGAAATTGATCGCACGTGGCGATCGTTAGTCCGGATTTTGCCCGTAAACCGCGAAAATACATGTAAATGTATGCTAACGCTGCGCCACACACCCATTTATCGACATGACACTAAACACGCGTACAAACTGTCCCATAAACACACACAGAACTTTATTTGCAAACAGTTAGCGAACACATTACACCACACATTCATCCATAAACACATATAAACACTATAAACACTATTTACAACACCTCTGCTTCTGTCTCTGCCAAGTTCCAAGTGCGTGCGTAAAAACGTAATGATGCATTTAGACCGTAACCCGACCTCATTGTTTTCAACGAGGGTCGAACGTAAGTCCGGAAATTCGTAAACCGGATGATTCGTAAACCGAGGACTACCTGTATATATAATCCCATTTTATCAAATATTGTCCATTTAAACCTCAGGGCCACCATAGAATAGACATTGTGTGACAAACAACAATGAAAAAAAACTAATGAGAAATTTGGACACTTTCAGTTCAGTTTGTGTTTTTATTAAAATATGTGTTGGTAATAACTCTCAGTTACTACCACACCAACGTTTTAGCTTAGAGTGTGTAAAATTGATTGAGTTATAGCAATGTTTTGTGTTGACTAATATTGGTTGGCTGTAGCATCTTGAATTGGATATCTAATGATTACTTTCTGAGAGTGTCATTAAAATGCTCTTGTAGCTCATGATATATTTTGCTAACAGAGAAACTTGTGCACACATACAGGTAAAAACATGAAGCAGAGCGTCACATCTCCCTGGCGGTGATGAAACTAAAATGAAAGAGATTGCAGGTTCCTGCCCTCCGACCGGATCAGTAAAAGTGTAATAAAACACCCTGCTGGTTTTCATGGTTGCCATGAAACTAAACTGATTCTTCTCATTAACATGTTTGCATTTATAATTCATGACTGCAGAAACATTCATCTCACTGCAAGAGCCTAAGCGCTACAGTTACTGACCTCTCTGTTCACGTTAAACTCGTTAAAAAAAAGAAAGATGAAACTTTCAGAAACAATCAGAAGATAATTTTATGCATTTGATGCTGTAAAACCGATCCCAGATTTACAAGTTGGTTTATGGCTACTAAAGGTGCAGCAGCATTTACGGTGGGGAAACATTTTCATCCAAAGTGTGTATCTGTGCAGCAGGAGATAATTTTGAGAGGCTTTTATTATTTCATGAGGCTGAAGGAATAATTCACATGCAGCTCCTGTAATTTCAGAAAGAAGAAAGAGCGGAGATCAATTTAGATTTATCAAAAGGTCAAATTAAAAGCAATAAAACACACTGAGTTGATGGTTAATTTCCTCCAGGTATACACAACTGGTTTAGTTTGTTAGGCAGGTAATGCAAAATATATATTTAGTTCATTTTAGCATCAAACATAAATAGTAAGAGGTTTACATTCTCAGGCTTCTTTGTTAAAACTCTTAAGTGCATGAGTGTCCAATACTGGTCCTTAAGGGCCACACATGTTGGACACACCTGGTCCAATGGTTAAAACACCTCTTCATGTTTCTCAGAAGCCTCTTAATCACCCATTTATTCAGATCAGGTGGAGCAGAGAAATGTCTACATGCAGGATAGGGGTCCTCAAGGACCAGGATATGACACCCTTGTGAATTAATGCTTTTACATCAAAGCTGCATTCATGATGTACAACCAGCAAGATTCAAAGCTGCAAGCTAACAGTTCAGCAGTAACTCAACTGTAATGAACTGGATTCAAATGGACTGCACAAAACTGGATTCTGATTAGAATATGTGCATATTAATTCATTCATTCAACCTTTATTTAGGCAGGTTAATCTAAACTGAATCATATTTGGATTAGATTGGGAAGATTGAATATGATCCTATGTAATTTACATGGTTTTGAATTATTGGATTTATCACAAAGAGGCAACAAATTGCTGATAAGGAAGTGTGATGGTTGGTGATAAATAAGTTTATGGACCATGTTTTTTAAAGGCAAGGAAAGTTTTCTTTGTAGCACTGTTCATACATGGATTTGAGGCTTAATTTCCGAAGCTTGGCAGAGCCATGCTCAACAAGTGATGTGCTAATGTCCACCATCACTGAGGGATTTGAATAATGAACATTTGTAGATTTCAAGATAAATATTTTTCTGTTCTGGAATTGAACAGGGAATACAAGAAAACCTTAATATTATTGGTGCAAGATATTCAAATGGGTAGAAGTTTCAATGTACAGTATATAAAAGCTATATATATTTTGCTTGTCCTATCATAGGTGGCACAGAATGATGGATCCTGTCAAGTGGAGAGTGAAATTTTATCCACGAACAGGTGCAATGCTGGAGCCAGGGGGTGGCCAATGATGGCCTTGGCCACATAGATACATTTTCAGCCACCACAAGGGCCACCCAAACCTTCTAAAGAAACTATACTTTTAAGCAATATTAAACCTAGAAAGTAAAGTTTTCTTAAATGATAGGGTGCCCATTTTGCATATACAGTGTACATACACAAGATAGCAATTTTGGAATTTGATGCGGCAACCCAATTTTTCATGGGAAACTTTCTTACTCCTACAGTAAATACAGTTTTTCATCTATGTGGAAGTCAGCACAGTACTATTTTTTAAGATATCCAGCTCACCAGACAGATGGATATAAATTTTGGCAGCCATCTTATATTTTGACGTGGCAACCCAATTTTTGATAGTGACCTTTCTTACGCCTAGATGCATTCACATGCAAAAATGAAAGTCGGTACATTGCTTATTTTTCAAGTTATCCAGCTAGGAAGGTATATATGATGGTATATATCTTGGATTTTAAGAGGACAGTTATCTTTAATGTGTGAGAAGATTATTTTGAAATTGTTTCCTGTCAATCACTGACTCAAAAGCCCCACGTTTGCCCTTGAAAATCTTCATTTCAGTCCTGTCAGAACTCTTTTACCAGCTCTGTAAACTCACCCATGTTGGAGCAGCCTCAAAGACTCGGATTCACTTTGATTCAAGCTCTTTGATGCAGCTGAGGAGAAATGACAGAATTCTTAGGAACATCCTTGATTATGTCTGACTTTATTCATTTACAAAGAGGTTGTATCACCATGAGTCTGTCCCTCTTCACAACCGCAACACTCTTCAGGTGTTTTAATTCACTTTGAGTGCCAGGATGGGGTGGTTTTACTACAAAAAACTATGAACTTTAGCTTTAATAAGATGTTAAATAAAGCTGATGAGCTCAGACAGCTCACTGAGCATGCCAATTTGAAATCTTAAAAAAGACCCCACTTATTTATTTATTTATTTATTTTTTTTTTTAGCTATTGCTGATAATAAATGAACTAACGCTGGGCATCTCAAATGATTTTTTTTTATAATAATTAAATAAGCCTAGGATCTTTTGAAGGACTGCATCACCCACCATCTTACTGCCAGAGCTTTAGACTAAAATCCTCTTCTGTTGAAAATCCTTGAAGGTGACTGCCAGGGAATATTTGGTCATTGGTTATGGATGATTTTATTTGATTTTTGTTTATTTTTAACTTTGACTGAGAATATTCTTCCCCTCTGCCCTGAGAACAAAAAGTCCAAAACAAGCCAAAACAATCTCCCAAGATACAAAGTACTTTCTTATCTCTGCCCATGAGCCGTATGTTTGTGTAAAGGGGGAGTTCTGTGTGAGGAGACTGCAGCTGGCTTCAAGGACACCTCTGAACTCTGAACTTGGCTGAGCTGAGAGGAACATAAAAGTGAGCAGATAATATCGCTTGTGGCTTTTTTTCTGTGACTGGGTTTCATGTGTATATTTCTATATCAGTTACCATACAAAAACATTCACATACATTAAAAAAGTAATTTAGTAAAGTGTATCTATCTAATGAAGCCAGCAGATTGTGTTGAATCTTCACTTCATCGCCATCTCCCATTCTGAGCAAGCACAAAGGAGACAGTGAAAAGGAAAAACTCCCTTTGAACAGGAAGGAACCTCCAGCAGATCCAGGCTCAGGACAAGTGGCCATCTGCTTTGAATGGCTGGGTTTGAGAGAACAGGAAGGAGAAAGAGACTGACAGAATGACAGGTCCAGATACTTTCTATAGGAGGAAAGACAAAAACATTTTAAGGATAGAAATAATTACAAATGCAAATAAAGTAGGGCAAGTAAAGGCAGCAGCAGAGTGAGGAAATGTGGTCAATTTGTCCTCCAGCAGTCTAAGTATAAGGGGTAGCTCAAGGAACTCAAGCCAACCCTAACTATAAGATTTATCTAAAAGGAAGGACTTAAGCCTTATCTTTAAAGTAGACAATGTGTCAGCTTCATGGACAGAAACTGGAAGTTGGTTCCATAAGAGAGGACCCTGATAACTGAAAGATCTGCCTCCCATTCTACCCGGTACTTTTGGAAACTCTAGGAACCACAAGTAAACCTGTACTCTGACAATGAAGTGCAGTGTTAGGACAGTATGGAACAGTCAGATCTGTAATATAAGCTGGAGCTAGGTTGTTGAGGGCTTTGTATGTTAGAAGTAAACTTTTTTAATTTTATTCTGACTTTGACAGGGAGCCAGTGGAGAGAAGCTAAAACTGGAGAGATATGATCTCTCCTGTCAACTCCTGTTAAATCTCTGGCAGTGGCATTTTGGATCAACTGAAGACTTTTTAAATAATTTTTGGACACTCAGATAATAAACAGTTGCAATCGTCCATCTTAGATGTGTTAAATGGATGGACCAGTTTTTCTGCATCATTTTTGGACAAGATATTTCTAATTTTAGTGATATCACAACAAACAAGGTGGTTATTTTTTTGTTTGTTTGTTTGTTTATTTTAAACCAGGTAATAATATAGGCACATATGGGCAAAAACTTATAGCTCAACTTTGTGCAAATAGAAGTGCAAATAACAAAACCTTCAAAGAACAACTTAGATCTTGTTCTAAATATGAGACAACAGCATGTGTGAATATTCATACAGTCACAAAATTCAGTGTTGCTTTTGCCAATTAGCCTTTTTTTAATCCATAATATCCTACAAGGTGGTGTGTAACTTTTTAGTACAATTTTCAGTGAAGAGTGTGGTTCAGATAAAATATAGAAATACAGCTTTTTCAGTTAATGTGACAATATCTTTGGTTTCTTGTAGAAGATACTGGCTTCAATCACGCTGCATTTCAGATCGCTCCATTTCTTATGGGTTTTCCTTCATGTGGTCCAGTCTTGAGTTTTTTTTTTTTTGGTTTGTTTTCTGCTAAAAGGAAAATGTTGCACAGCTCACACATTCCCATCTGAACTGCAAAGAAGCATGTTGCAGCCTCTGCAGCTTCAGAATGAATAAACTGACAGGCGTCATGATTTCACGAAGAGATTTTAAAATGACAGCAGTGTGCTAAAGTTTCAAACCGCTATTTTACATTTTGCTTACAAGCAGACAGCTTTTCTTGTCATCATTCAAACTGGTACTGATCTGCAGACTTTCTGAAGTTCTTTCAAAGTTTTTCTTTGTGCCTTGCATTTTCCGTTCAGGTACATTTAAATAGATTTTTTACCTCAGTACTTATGCACTTTGTATCATATAAAGCCAGGATTGTTCCACATTTTATGAAACATTTTTATGTCTCAGGGACTGCACATGGACGTGAGCACTGAGAGCTATAATTTCTTTCCCTTTATTATTAATGCATCGCTATTTATTAAACTGAATAAATTCAATCAAATTACAAAAAAAAGATGTACATTCACTGAGAAAAATAATTAGAACCCATGAAGGGATGAAAATTAGATGAAACTGACATGTTCCTAGATCATATGACTGTATCAGATGGATTACAGAGTTGACAGTACATTCACATGGTCCCATGTCAGTAGGGCCTGGTACCCTCCTGAACCTATATACAAGCAGTTATTCATAATTAATGTCCCAGTTATCATGTTATCAGTAGTTTTTCATACACCAGAGTTACTGATGGAGTTCCTCAGGGTTTAGTGCTTGGACCAATACTATTTACTTTATATATCCTTCCACAAGATGAATTATTCGAGAGCACGAGATGAATTCCTTTGTCATGGTAATGACTCACTTGTATTTATCCGTGAAGCTGGCTGAATCCAACCAGTTACTTAGATTGCAAGTGTGTCTTAGGAACATATACATTTGGATGACTTTAAATAATTTAAAGAGGAAGTGTTTTTTGGACCTGAGCATCTTGGAAACAAACTTTGCAGCCTTTTCAATTTTTCTGGATGGTGTTAACTTGACTTACAGCACCAACGTAAAGAACCTTGGTGCCATTTTTGATTTGGTCTGGAAGGAAGTCATTCAGCTGTTGTATTTTCTCCTGCAGCAAGTCAGACTGAATCACAACTGACGTTTAAGATAATCCCATAAATGTGTGATTGGAAAGAGTTTAGGAGTCTGGCTAGCCATATGAGTATGGACACCAGTTCCAGTCATGCATTGTGCTTGTAAATCAGACTGCGTAGTTGTGAATTCAGTTTTGTAACCTTTTAAAATAAAATGCCTGATAATTTTTGCTTTGAACTTGTAGGAGTGTGTGCACATAAAAGATGTGTATTTGTAAAAAATAAATAAATAAAAATGCAAGTTACAACATGTGTTTATATCAAGGTATGTGTACAGATACAAAGCAAAAAACTATATGCAAAACTCTGCCCTCAAGTTCTCCAACTTGCTTGAGTTTCAACTTGCAAGTACAAACTATGAAAGGACATGTCTTCCTCTCAGCTGATTGGTTAATGTCATGTCAATCACAAATGTAACAATTCAATTAGAAAACAGATGGGTTTAGCTGTCAGAGTGGTAATTTACTGAGCTGCAGGTCCTGGAAGGGTGGTGCATTTAAAAGATAGAGGACGGTGCCAGTGCCTCTGCAGCTAAGGTAAGCATTACTTTATGGTTTAGTGTAACAAAAACAAAATCATTGTTCAGATAGAAAATTTTGAATATCACGTTCATTAGCGCTGATGCCGCCTTCCATCTTAAAATGTTCAACTCTTACAGGACCTGCAGCTCAGTAATGTGCCACCCCTCGACAACTAAACCCATCTTTTCTCGGAATAAGTGACAAGACATTGACCAGTCAGCTGAGAGAAAGAATCAGTTCATACTTGCAAAATGAAACTCATGCAAGTTAGGGAACTTGAGCACAGTTTTACATATAGTTTTTTGCTTTGGACAAACAGACTTTAACAAAAAAAAAAAAACATTTTGTAACTTGTGTAATTTTTTTTTTTACAAATACTTATTTTTGTACATGCACACATTCCTATCTACACATCAGTCATTTTATTTTACAAGGTTAAAAAACAATTTCTAACTACGCAGTCTGATTTACAAGCACAACATATATATGACTGGAATTTGTGTCCATATAAGTAGACTTCAACGTGATGCAGGCAGTCCACAGACACATGTGCAGAGGGGTGTTGTCTTATTGAAAGACCGTACCAAGCTTTTGTCCCATAAGACACAGAAACCAGATGTTGCTGATGCAGGAACACTATTCAAACACACTCTGCTGTTATTAATGGCAGCCAACACCTGGAGTGATGGACATCGCATCTGGCTCATGCCACTCATTGAGACCTGTTGTGGGATGACACAGATTGTTGCAAAGTCCTTATAGTCAAGTACAGGTGTCATGGGGGATTGTAATGCTTGGCACACATTACAGGAATTCACCCTTGGTATAATCAGAAATGTTCAATACAGAAACAACTGGACTTTCTGTTACAAATAAAGTCCAGTTGTCGTATTGAACATTTTTTTATTTTATCATGTCCTGGATGACTGAGAATCTTCACCGGCACACCCTTGGTATAGTTTGTCTTAGATGACCAGAACCTTCAGGACATGCATGCTTACAATCAAATACCCATTGGAACAGCACTGGAACCATATGTACAAAAGCACAATTTAATTTAAACCCAGAACCTATTAATCTGTCATGTGTGATATCCTTTTATAAAAAACAACAACAACAAAAACATTTTAATTCAGTCTATTCCTTAGTCAATACATTTTACATCTACCTTATATAAAGCAGATAATGAGGAGCCAAACTTACTTTAGGCTGTACTTTGTGCATAAATTTACTAAAATATACAAAACACAAAATTAAACTGTGCAGACGACATTATTAAACCTTGGGGGCAAAACTGGACTTCTTTTGCACACAGTATAATTTTTAGCCCAAATTTTGAGTAAAACAAATTTTTCTACATTAACTTTTTTGTTCTTATAGGGTCTGTTAAGTGCTGAAATAATTCAGGTCTGAATGAAGTCATCTTAGCTTCTATATTTTGAATTCTATTCTATGATGTTAGTACTCCACACACATATAAAAAGGTATAAAATAAATAAAGATAAATTAGGTGATGAAAGAATCAGCTGTGGAAACTTCAGGGTTAGGGGTATGATTAAGATTTATTTCCTTTTGAAAATATACCCATAAATTTGTCATACGTATGAAAACAACAATAGAACCTTGAACAATTTATTACAACAGGATCACACAAATTTAAACACCCACATCCCTGCATTACAAAGAGTTGCCCTTAAGTGTTTTACTGTTAATTTTTTTTCAACATTTAAAAATGACAAAAAAAGCAAACAAAACAGGAAAAGAAATAAAAAAATAAAAAATAAAGACAAGAACCCACTACAAATTTCATCATAGCCAGAGCTACCTTGCTACCCTCTTGGGGGAAAACCCGGACATGTTAACTTTAAGTGGTTCAATCAAAGAAAAATGAGAAAGGAGGGGGAAATCAGCACATAAATCAGTAAAGCTCAACTTTGTCTCGTCCAAAGAGGATGCCAGCCAGTAAATCTTTGCCATTGTGTCTGGCTACAGACTCTTTTATATCATATCGAGGGATTTGTCTGGCAGGAAAATCTGCCCATGATTTATTGTGTTATAAAACGGGTTTTACATGCTCTTTTTATGGGCGGAAAGCCTTTTCCGAGCCATAACACCATTGACCATTGTTGTTTGTTGGGAAAAAAGCTTCTCGTTTAGCTGAAAAGTGAGACAAAACCTCACGTTTTAACTACATTAGTTCATAAAAAAATCCCCATCTAGTGTCCAAGTCATCAAATGGGGACAACACTTCAAAATTTCTGCAGCATTTCTTTAGGAGAGATCAGTTGTGATTTTGCATACAAACGTAGATAATCCTCTGTTTTAACCAACAAGGGTGTTACTGCTGTTACAATAACCAAGCACAAACAAAAAGCTTTAAAATAAATGCTTTGGACCACCATCATTAATTGTTCCATCCCACAAGAAAGGCAATGCGTGCACATGCACAGAAACACACACAAATGCAACATGTGCTCACATTCACACTTGAACACAACGCACACCTTTCACACTGCAGCTTAAATGGGAATTAGACAGTTTAGTCCTGACATGTAGCAGAGATGACAGCTGTTCTGTCTCTTTCACCGCGACGTCTCGGAGAGTCGATGATATCGCTGAAACACCCGCCAAGTGCAACGCTATTTCAGTCCCATATTGATATGTTGGTTATAGTTTTATATTCAGTGTACTTTGTGAGAACATGATTTCATATGAACACATTTCATTTATCACTTTTATATTCACAAGTCCACTTTATCACTAGATCAACGGCATATTGTCACCCACTACAGTAATACACCACTTTCGTTAGTCACAAATCCACTTAAGTCATAAAAAAACAACTTTTTTCGGCTGATATGTGTGCACTTTCTTAATGCTTCTGTCGTGAGTGTCAGTTTTCATCAGTTTTAAATCATTTTCATGTTAACTCGCCGTGGACCACTTGTTTCCGCAACGTCTGTAGCTGCCCCGTTGGACTTACGGGGGACATACTCGATGTCAAAATTGTTCTTGTGGCGTCCTTTGCCCCGACTCCAGGCAAACAGAAGCAGAAAGCAGAACACAACCACACCTAAGAAAGA
>JAVCKU010000073.1:10180171-10190998 GCA_032273985.1 Hypsolebias coamazonicus
TGCTCACACAGACTCATGTTCGTGCTGCTGTTCGACGTAATGTTTTTATGCTATTAGTGCTTAGTGTATTTTTAGTTTGTTTTTCTCAGTTCATATCTTAGATCTTATTACTGTTTTTCTTTTACATTTTATTGTTTGATGTGACTGGGACCCTGTGTACATAATTTTGTTCCACCACATGTACCACATGTGGTGCGAATGACACTAAAGAATCTCTGACTCTGAAACATCTCAGCACAAAAAAGAAACAGTCCACCTGACCTGACTGAACATTGTTGGATATTATACCTGGATTATTGAGCATGGACTTCAGTGTTTTGAAACTCAAACTACTTGTTTTATAGTTACAGCTTCAACATTTGATGTTTTCTGTGTTCCACTGTGACAAATGCGTAAAAGGTTTGCAAATCCATGAAACCAGTTTGTATTTACAAGTTACTCAACATCCCAACTTTTCAGACGTGGACTTGTATAAAAGTGGAATTGTTTCTTTATACTCAGTTCTTCCTTTAACACAATCATCTTTCACATGTGCAGATGTATAAAGGAGACCATGTGTGTGTGTTTGTGTTGGAGGTGTGGGGGTGGATTGTCTTGCTTTAATGTGGGATTGTGCGTTGGGAAAGTCATGAGTAGCATACACCTACAAAGTACTTCAAGTATTTTTTTTTTAAGTTCCCTCCTGTTTCTAACATTTACATGTCTATTTTTGAAGACTCCGAGTACCTACAGTGTCCACACTAACTAAAGGAAACTTTTTATACTTATTGCAGGAAGAAAAAAAAAAGAAGTTTTATGGATCAAGTGTTGAAGCAATAAAACCCCAGCTTCTACAAGGTCCCAGCATTCAATTTGTTGTCTGAGCCTTTTTATTCACATATTCACACTCATTTATTCACAGCGTGGCTAATTCAATCCCAGACCAACCATCCATCGTGTCTCCTCTTTTCCTTTCCGCCAAGAAACTTCAATTATTTATGAGTTTATTGGAGCACCCACAGAGTCAGGTTTCAACTCCTACAAACTAACACCAGTAAGCTGATACGCTGCTCACAATACCTGCAGTCTCGTAATAACAAAGGAGTCACTTTACGGCCGAGGCATTCCTCAACACTCCATCTCCTCGCTGCACATGTGGGAGTGTTGTGAAGCAGCTACTTGGAGTTAAAGCTGCTTAAAAGTGCATGTTTGATGTGACTGCAAGCACAACCACCACCTGATTTAGGCCTTTATGAGAGAAAACTCAAAAACTCTCAAACAAAAGCTCATTCTAGGTAGCTGAAATTAAAAGTTGAGGGAAAGAAAGTGAGTTAACACTTTACATGTTAGGGTGTATTTCACTTACACCTGTCTCTTTAAATCTCTTTGTCTTTCACACCCGGTCAAACACACTCAACCCACTCAAATCAAATAAAAAAATCCCCAAGGACAGTCTCTTCAGATGGGGGGGGGGAGTGCCAAATGTCTTTCTCACTGGGATAGCAACTGAGCGTAATAAAGGCCTTTGTTGTGCTGTTCACTGTTGAAGAGAAACCAGAAAATGTTCCATCAGTCACACTGATTGGTTATTGATTTGCAACTGCAAAGTCCTAAATGATTGAAAAATTAGAAGAAAGTTCTTGGAATAAATAACCACTGTGTTCAGATCTTACCTGGAGCAGCAACTTAAAAGTAAGGACTGTAATGTTAGGGGGGTTCTGTTTATTGAGCAAAGCGGATTAAACAGGTGCACAGCTGCTTGGATACTGCACACAACATCCCAACAACTGTGAATTTAAAGTGACAGCCAAGATGTTTGCAGAATGCTAAAGAACATGTAGGCCTTCCAAACAATCACAGCTTATCATTACAGAATATATATTTACTTTTAAAGAGGAAAGAAAAGGACCTCAAGCATCAGTTTAACATACCTCTTTTACTTTATTGTCAGCCTTTGAAACAATGTTGTCTGCTCCCTATGATCTAGTCCTTTTCACCAGTAGTAGTAGTACAAGCAGTGGTTGAGGAAGAGGAAATCCATGGCACTGAGTCATACGTGAAGGTAAAATTCATCCCAGTCACACAGAAGGTCCCAACAACTTCCCTGTGTGGTTAATAACCAGCACTACTTCCAGCATGGTGCCTTTTCAAATGCCTACTAATGGCTGTGGAACCAGTGTGAGTTTTTGTCAAAGCCTGGAGTGGATCACGGAGTGGACCCTTTCTTTTCTTTTCCTTTTTTTTTTTTGGACAGAGTGAGAAATCATTTAATATGTCATCATTCATCCTTTCTGCTCAAGTTTTACAAAGAATAAAGCGAAAATATTTACTTAAACACTTTTCTCTCAAATGAAGTAAAATGCAACCATAAATATGAATTAAAAATGTACCTTTATTTTCTTATATATCAACATAAAAATACATAGAATGGTACAAATGAACTATTTTTATTCTAACGGTCTTTTCGATCAAGTTCAAGTTCCTTTATTGTCATTCACATCACATGTGGTACATCAGGTGGAGACAAAATGTACTCAGGGTCCCAGTTACACCCCAAAAAAATAGCAAAATTATAAAGTATAAAAAGAATCAGTATATATGGATCTAAGACAAACACTAAAATAGATGCTAAATTAATGCTACACAATACGCTAAAAGATAAAAGATATACACTAAACACTACCAGTAATAATGTAAAATAATACGGTGTATTAAACAGCAGCCCGAACATGAGTCTGTGAGTAGATGAATGACTATATAGCAGCATGAGATCAGCAGCATGAGATCAACAGCAATTGTGTTTGGTAGTTTTAAAATACAGTACATGAAGAGTCATGATGCTCCAACAAACTACTGCTTTTCAGGTGGAGTTCCTTCTGTGCATCAATAAAAAGCTTCTTCCAAATACAGATAACAGCCAACATTGTATAAGTATAATGTTTTTTTTTAATTACAGGCATTTATTAATTTATGCCTTTACTAATTAAACACCTGAATAAATCATTAAACTGTACTAAAGGGATAGTTCAGAGCTTTTTGAGGCTCTGTGGAAAGCTTATCAACAATTCCTATCTTACCTGCTGTTGATAAATCTTTGAACAACTTCTGTTTTGACAAACAAGAGTTTTATACTTGATATGGACAAGCTAATGACTACGGTATTCAGAGTGGGACCAAAAGCAGCTTAAACAACTCAGTCTTAACATTTTCAAAATGTTCATATGAACATTATCGTATAAACTATCCATGATGCTGATTTATTTCATGTTGCTGTGTTCATTTGTCCTCATCTGCTCACACAGACTCATGTTCGTGCTGCTGTTGTTTGGCACATTGTTTTGTACTGAGTGCTTAGTGGATTTTTTTGTTTAGTGTATTTCTTAGTTCATATCTTTTTACTGTTTTTCTTTGCAATTTGTATTTTTGTTGGCTGTAACCGGGACCCTGTGTGCATAGTTTTGTTCTACCTCATGTACCACATGGGATGTGAATGACAGTAAAGACACCTTGACCTTGACCTTGAGAGCTTACAGAACAAATGATCCTTCATAGCACCTTCAGTAAAACTCTTATCCCCCACCATAGCACCTGTGGAAAAATAACTCTGGAGCCGCCACTGCTGACTGGTAACTCTAAATTGTCCCTAGGTGTGAGTGAGAGAGTGAATATTTGTTTGTCTCTATGGGTCCTGTGATGGACTGGAGACTTGTCCAGGGTGCCCCCCGCCTTTCGCACAGTGATGGCTGGACATGACCCCCATGACCCAAAAAGGAATTAATGGGTAAAAGATAATGGGTGGATAGATCTAAGACATATAAATGACTATAAGTTATGGATACCTGTGCTATAAACATTGTTAACAAATCTGTGTTCTTTCCTTCCTAATCCCATTTATTTATTTATAATTAATAAAATATTTATTTATCTATGAAAGTTTTTGTTGATTTGCTGGGATGATTCAAAATGTGTGATTACTATACAGTATTGGCTTGTTTTTAAGCGTATCTTTTAAAGAACAAAATGTTAAAAGAAGATCAAGTAAATTCAGTTATTTTAGTATACAGTATTTTGCAAAAACTTATATAACCATCTATTTATAGATAAAAATACATCATTAGCCCTCCTTGAAGCTGCCAATTTAATTGTTTCTTCTAACCCCCATCAGCCTGCAAAGCACAACTGGTCCAAGCCTGGCTTCATGTGAGTAAACCCCCTTCATCTTAAATAAATGTAAAATCCATTTAAAAGGAGGAATGTGTTACAGAAGAGACTGTGGCAATGACTTCCACAGATTTATATTTATTAAAATGACCAACAAGTGGTGGTCTGCAGCCAAACAGCCCTCATCTCAGAGGAGGCTGCAGTGCACAAACCAGATTTGATGTGTGAGTGTGTGTGTGTGTGGTGGTGGTGGTGGTGGGGGGGGTCCTTCTGGAAATGGTGCATTTAAGCAGCAGAAGCTGTTCGCGCGCAGCTGAACAACACATCAGCCATTAACGAGAGCAAATCTGTAGCCTGCAATTATGAGGAGGAGGAGGGGGGGAAGGCGCGTGATGCTCGGATGCAGCAGCATCAGGACCAGCGCATCAACCTGTGCAGTCTCAATCTGCATACCAATAGCTTCATGATGCCTAAACCCGATCAGCAGCTCCCGCGTTTATTAGCAGCTATCCCCCCACCACAGCGGCTCTCCTTCTATCTCTTTCTCTCTCTCTCTCTCTCTCTGTCGGAACCGTACCTGGAAGTCATGATGCTAATTGCGTCCAATCCGATCAACAGATGACACCGCGGGCGGTTTGTCCTCCAGCTGCGGGCGACAAACAGCTACATCTTCCTCTCCACTCCAGGGTTACATGTTGGGTTCGGACACACAGAGTCTTGTCTCGTGTACACGGATGCGTGTGTGCGCGTGTGAGGTAGAGATATAGGCTGGCTGTCCAAACGTCTCCCGATGGCGAGCGTCATCAACGCAAGGCGGTGTCATCTCCCCCCCCACCCCCCCCACCCCACTCCACAGGCTGTCAAGAACAGACAGCAACCTTCTTGTTCAGTCAAACACTGAATGCCTATCTTTTTAAAATGTTTATTTTTGAGTGTTAGTGGGTTCAGAACTGGGGTTTTAGCAGCTCCAGACGCATGCAGGATGGATGGTTCTCATGAACGCTTGTGAATATTTGACCTTTTCATGCCCCATGGTTTGACTGAGCGCTGGACTCTAAAGGACTAATTGTACAAGTTTTATATCAAACACACTAAAATCTGCTTGATTCAAAACCAAATACGGTATGGGCTGAGCCAACCCTGAAGTTTTAATTCAGCGGGTTGGGTTATGGGAAAATTGGGTTAAAATGACAGATTTGTTAGCACTAATGCAATTATAGAAAACTTCAGACTCGGTGTTTAGTGAAAACTCGAGTTGTTCAAGCCAACCCGGCAAATGTGTGCTAGCGAGCTTGTTTTACAGCCTGAAGCAGAGGTCGATTTGGCTCATTTGGGCAATTTCTGACTTAAAATGGTTGATTGTGAAGCACGATATCATCTTCGTCCCAACAAGGTCAAACATTTTGATCAAATAGTTGATCAAGGTGTTTCCATGATACACTGATGCATGCTCAGTAATCCAGGTAGAAAAATCTAAAAAAGCCAGAGGATCAGACTTAGCTTTTTTAGATTTCCATGATACAGTTCTAAACACAGGTACGCACTCAGTGCAGGGCTTAATTTGTAAACCGATTGATGCAGGAACGCAAATAGCACGTAGGCTGCGGTTCTGAGGGCCCCCCCCCAAAAATTTTTTTGAAGAAAGTAGATGTGATTTTCTGCAATTTGGTATATTTTAATGGGTTGTTCAACATTAAATTTACCTACATTTGTAAACACTCCGCTTCTGTCAAGCATCATACCCACCCTGATGGTTCCGAGCCTGAAGCTGTCCCTGCTCGTTGTTGTCTAACTCCACATGTGAACCTCCAGGGGCCTGCCTGCAGCTGCCTGTGGGCTCCTGTCCCTCAACTGCCTGGTAAGCTCAGCACTCTCCCCCACCACTCTTTTAAGGGTGGAGATTTTTTTAAGGGTAGAGGTGGAAATGTTACTTGAAGAGGCATATTTTACTAAGAAGTCATAAGTGGCTGTTGTGTTCAAAATGAGTGTTTATGTAATTATTTTCAGTTTTTATTTCCAATATGTTTTATTCATTCAAGGCAGTCATATTTGTTCATAACTTTATTATTAGTAAGCCTGAGTGTGACCGGATCCAAGCATTTACTGGAACGCACCCTGTCAAAATAAGAGAATTCCCTTATCCTGTTCTAGTAGGATCCGGCTCAAATTAAGCCCCGACTTAATGTCAACAAAGCTGAAAACCAAGAGGAAGTTTGAGTCATATTTGACCTACAGGTCAGCCAAACACCACCCCACCCCCACTCACACACAGCTTTTGCTGAACTACTGCTGTTCAGTTTTTTGTTTCAATATTTTTTATACACAATTCCCTCAATATGAGAGTATGTATCAACACGTTAAATATTAGGAAAAAGAGTGCTTTTTTTTTTTACTTCATGAATTATTTTTGTTCAAACCAGCAAAATCGTTTAATGACCTCTTCAAACAGATTTCACCTTTCTGTAGGAAAAGTGGATCACTGGCACATTTTTTTAGGCATTAATTTTATGAAAATACTTTAAACAGACTTCCAACTTCAGCATGCTCACAAGAGAAACTAAACCATGCCTTGAAAAAGTATTTACCACTTGAACCTGATGTGCTCCTTGGTCTTCATGATGCTGTTTGATCACAGAGTAGCTGTATTTGTACAGATATATTACACACAGGGTGGAATGACTTATTAGGCACATCCTGAAGGAAAAGGTTGCTCTAGTCTGGATCTTAGTTCAAGTCGTTTTCCTCCCACTAACAGCACTGGTCGAACACGTTGGAACTTGTTTTAGTCGTCTTAAGCAATATTTTCTCAAACTATCTCAAGATCTTTGTTTTTCTTTTGAATAAATCTTTTAAAACCAATATCTGATTAATTTCAGAACACATTGGTTTTAACTCAAATCATTCAGAAATTAAAAAAATAAAATAAAATAAAATTTAAGGTTCAGATGAACCAGTCCTGTGCCGGACAGATTAAAAAAAAATAAATAAATAAATAAAAATTAAAAAGTTTTAAAATTGGAGCTTTATGCACTTTGTTACAACTTATTTCATTTATTTGGGTTGAATCAATGAAAAATACCAAAAGCAAACCAAAAAATACAATATTGAAGAAAAAAAATCGTATTTTGGTACCAAAAAGGTGACTGGAGCTATTTACTGACAACCTGTCACCCCTCAGGTCTGTCAGGGTTTTCTTTTGTTTCTGAAGACTTTCAGATAGTACTGTATCTCCTCTATAGCAGCTTAAGTAATGGAAAAATATCTACTTTAAATGAGCTTCAGAAAGCCTTTAAAAAACACTTACGGTAATGATAAAGTGTGGCTTTTAAAAGGTAAATAGTGATTAGAGCAACATGAAAATATCAGTAAAAACATCAAATCAAAGGCATTTGACTCAAAACTCTGTTCTGCAACTTAATAACTCCTTTATTTGTAATGTTTGGTTACCTCCTCTTTCCAGTTTGATGCAAAAGAAGCAATCATTTCTTAAATAAAGAAAGCAAAAAACTTATTTACAAAATTCAAATAAAACTAATAATCAATGGATAATCTAAAGCACCTCTCTGCATCTGGACAACTGTTTGTGTTGGAAAAGGAGACACTGCAATTATATCAGAAAATCAGTTTCTGAAAAATAAAAACAGAAGGGAAAAAAAAAAAAGTATCATAATTGTTATATATTTACAGAAAGGTCCTGAAATGAGTTTTCACTTAAAGTAGAAAATGCTTTCAGATCACTTCTGTTTTCTTTTCCCCCACTCCTTCTCTTTATATATATATATATATATATATATATATAATCTTATCAAGTGAATTTCTTCTGCAGATTTCAAGTTTTAGCTGTGATTAGGTCATTAAGAGTCAGGTTTAAGTTCAGAGGAGGTCAAGAGGAAGTATCAGTCAGTGTAGTTTGCTACTGGGGGGTGGGAGAGGATGGCTTAGAGGAAGCATTAAGACCACCTCCCAGTAGTCCAAGTCCACATCAGTCTTCTGTAAGGGCAAAAAGGGAAACAGGAAAAATAGACAACCTTTGCTTTAGAAACTCCATCCGACAAATTATTAGTTTGTGTATCTTTCATAGAAACACTTCAGTCGAGCTGCACGTTCCAGTAAAGGACAGACAGAAGACCTGTGTTTGGACTGAACACACGATGACGCCCCCACCACACCGTACACCCTTGCCACTTCTTTCTGCAGGTCAGAGGCTATTAGGCATAGAAGAATGACAGCAGCCGGTTGGTTTGTGTTTACGGTGACGAGACGTCGTAGTGATGTGGGGTATTTCCCACCTTGTTCAGAAGCAGTCCTGCTGAAGAGTTTTCAAGTTTATTTCATGAGGACACTTGCTGTGTAAAGCAGGAGAGGAGGGGAGAGAAATTATTGTTTTTTAAGTTCATCTCTCAAAGAAAAGAAAAAAAAAATATCCTCATTGAGGACTGATTAGTCTGCCACTCCGGCTTTATAAATTGTCCATTACTCTTTGTAGTTCCCTCGTCTCGACAACAGGGGGCAGCAGATTATATTTTCGTCCCCTTAGTCCTTGTCGGACTCCTCCTCGGCCTCGCGGAGCCAGATGAAGAATAAAGTGACTGATTTCAAGGCCACACCTTTCCCCATCTGCTCCGCTGGATCTTTGCTGTCCTCCCATTTGTAGAAGGTGTCCTCTTTGATGATGTCCTCGTCGTACAGGGCGTCGAAGAACATCCGCAGCAGGTCTGCAGGAACAAAGCACAAAGGTCAGTACTGATCCCTCCCTGACATTCAAAGAGCTGTCTCGGTGCAATAAACTGGCTCTCGCCCACTAAATTTATGCAAGGGAGTGGATGAAATGAGTTCTGTTTGCAGAATAATTTACTATCCAATCCAAAATCATGTGAAGAACATTCAGCTTCTAACACGTCCTGCACTTTTCTCTACATTTCATCAAACAACCAGAGCACTCACTGGCGGGTTGCTCCATGTGCACCATGAGAGCCTGGAGGGCATAAAGAGCCTGCAGCTCCTTCTCCTCATCACACAGGTATCTCTGCAGAAGGCTGGCCCTCTGGTTGATCTGCTGTGCATCCACCTTGTAAGCGTTGTCACCTGATCAAAGTTAAAAATATACATCATACTTCTAGTTACAAAATAAGCCACAAAGCACTGGTTCTGTTTGTTTGATAACTAATCTCTTGCTCTTCGCACAAGTAAACAACACTGATGATGAACACACAAATGTAGAGATCAAAACAGGCAGTCATCCTTACATATGATGACAGACTGGCACACTGAGGTCATCAGTGCTCGTACAAACTGGTTGGAAGTGGTCTGCTGCTCATCCAAGTTAGCCTAAAACAAAAAACATACTGGTTAAATATAATACACTGATTAAAAAAACTGTATAAAACAAATGTCACCATCACTAGGTAATTAATAATTGCCATCAAATAAGACACACACAACCAAAACAGTCATCAACAATCAGAACCCCCCAGCCCCTGTGGTGCCACATACCTCGATCCAGTCTCTGATGCGCTGGTTGTTGGCTTTGTCCTCCAGAAGTCTGTCCAGCTGTTTGCTGATCTCTTCTCTGCTGAGGACTTTCTTCTTGCCAACGTCTTTTGTCTCCGTCTCCTCTGTGGTAAACTCAACTTTCTGAAAAACACAGAACACAAAGAAGTCTTGATGCACAAGTCGAGCAGCTCGGTTTCATTTACCAGTCGAGTCCTTAACCCGTTTGAAGACGACAACAAAGCAGGAAGTAAAGACGGTAACCTAACAGAGTAACTTTAAATTAATACAGAAGTTGTCCAACATCTCTTGAGTTACCTGATCAGTGACAAACTTGTTCACGTCTTCATCACTCGGCAAGAAATCTTTCCAATTTAGTCCCGCTTCTCTCCACAAAGTCCCAACCTTCGTATGAGTCTGATGGGAAGGAAAAACTCAATTTAAGTGCTTAAAAGTGCAAATGTACAAAATAATACGAGATTTCTCAATTTTGCTGTTTTTAGATTCATGTCCTTACCATTTCTTTGCAGAGCAGCTTGAGGATCTGTGCCAGCAGCACGCCAGCCTTCCCCAGAGGCACGAGCGGCTTTGAGATCTCCCTAAAAGACACAACACCACCACGTTAAAACTTCACTTCTCTAAACAATATTTAACTGTTTAATGCAACTATTATTACAACCTTGGCTCTACAAGTAAAAAAAATTGTGTTTTATTTATCTTAGATAGTTATATTTAAGAGAAATATTCAGATCTCTAAAGTGCTCCAGCTGAAAATAAGCGACCTAGTTTCTACTGGATTTACAATCTTTTATTCCAGAGGGAAAATTTCCTGTGACATTCAATCGACTTTCAGTTTCTGCTGTTGGACCAGCGTGGATCCTCAGCTGCAGTTACCAGCTGAAGACATTAAGGCATAATAATGACTTTGTGAGTGAATGTCCCACTCTCTCTGTTGGTGCTTCGAGAGGGGGCGGGGCTTATGACAGCACTTGCTGCTTGTTGAGAACTGCTGAATGATTAGGGCCTTCATGTGCAGCCTTCATAAGTTTTAGTCTCCAAACACACCGGAAAGAATAGATAGATTTGTCGCTAGTCGTTTGAAAAATAGAAAAAGAAATTTATATACAGGTAACCCCCGGTTTCCGGCGTAGTTCCGTTACACCGGCCCGGCCGGATACCGAAAAAGCCGGTTACCGG
>JAVCKU010000073.1:10328978-10342393 GCA_032273985.1 Hypsolebias coamazonicus
GATGAGATAATTTGTGTCCTGGATTCAAATTAATGGAATTATAAGTTCTGTCCATTCAGAAGGTCTTCTGGGACAAGTTTGGACACGGAGGTATATCTACTACACATACATACACAGATAGATACATAGATGCCACAGCATGCAGTAATAGGTGTGTATAAAAAGAGCTTTCCACCATCAATAGATGAAAAATTAATATTATTTTTGTTGTAGCACAGTGGGTAAAATGCAGAATGCAGCAGGAGTGTCCAAAGCAGGATATCAGGTCTCTGTACACTAGCATGCTTTCTCCTGCACTCTGTGGGGGTGCGCCACATTCACTGTCCAGGATCCAGTTTCACCACTTCCTGTTTTAGTTTCAAGAACTACAAACTGATGTCTCTGACTTTACATTAACACTGTGTGTGAGTGTGTGTGTTCAATATGTAGTCTCATAGCAGACTGCTGTACAGTCAGTAGATGCTGTCATATCTGCGCTTCTTTCATCTCTGTTTTCTGTTTTAGAAAGAGGAACTGCTGTATCTCTAGAGTGGGAACAAGCAGCTGCATCAACATGGAGACCAACAAGGTGACCAATGAGTCTCTTTAGACCAGAAACTGAAATAAAACGTCCACTCACAGCTGAAGTTCACAAATATGTAGAGGGAATGAGATAAGATAAACATAAGGAATGATAGAAACTGTTTTAGAAGCAGAGCTTTGTAGGTGTAACACATCACTTTAAGAAAAACGTATAAAAATGACTTCAAATAATCAAATTTACACTTATTTAAAATGCAAACGACAACAAGGCAGATAAAATGGACATGAGCTTAATTTTTAGTGATGGAAAACAATGTTTTTGATTTGCTGGACCTCTCGTTTAAAGCCTCCCTGCTGTGTGTTTGTGTCCAGCAGCCAGTGAAGGAGGTGCTCCCTTTGCCTCGACAGCCTACCCCACTTCCTGTCACCTCCTCTTCCTTTGTAACCCCTGCTGCCACCTCTGAAAAACACACCACGGGCTCTATCCAGCATGTTCAGTTGGCCTCCTCAGGTGATCCATGCAGAGATGACCTATTTACACTATTAAAAATACACCAAATATATTCATCATGCTGATGACACTGGATTGCATTTTATGCGTGTCAAGTATACCCTGATGCATGCTCAATAATCCAGGTAGAAGTGTCAAGTATATATTTTATACGTGTCAAGTATATATTTTATTAAACTAAATCAACTGCAGCAGCACTAATTTTAAATGCATGCACACACAATTTTTTGATTTGATTAAATCTCAGAGTTTGGCCTTTGTCATATTTGTTTACAGTTGTGACATCGCTCAATCATCTGAGGCCTCCAGAGAGGGACCTCACGCCGATGTCCCAGATGAAGGCTATTAAATCACTGAAGCATGCCGGCTTGACTGCAGTCTTCACCGGGCCAACGGTGAGTTACACACGCCACAACCTTCAAAACAAACTTTACTCCCGGATAAAATTCAAAGGAGTTACAATAAAAATGACTGATACGCAGTTTGAGATCTGTTCAGCGCAAATAAAAAAGAACGTTGTGTATTTGATTTAAGAAACATAATCTTGTAAAGTTTTAGACAAGTGCTCACCTCTAGAAGTTTGCATTCCTGTGGCGTATGAATGATAAAAGCTGCTTCTTGTTTCAAAGCCATGCAGCCCCCTGCTCCTCCCCAGAAAAAAAAAACAAAAAACTTTGGCAAATCCTCAGGTCCAAAGGTCAGCAGAGTCACTGTCTTACATTATTAAACTCTGACAGCACCTTGACAAAGAGGAGCTGCTGGAGGAGTTACCAGCTGCCAACGTAATCTTGGCTGACATCGACTCCCTGGTGCCAACTCGCGACGAAGCCGGCCGCCCCATACCAGAGTGGAAACGACAGGTGATGGTGCGGCAGCTGCGGGTCAGGCTGAGAGATGATGAGGAGCAGAGGAGACAGGTACTCTTCACCTGGACTGTTGAACTGTGACATTAATTAAGTTTACCCTTTCCTTGAAGACTCATCAAAATGTATTTGTGTCTCCAACAGGACATGGAGAATGGCTATGTAGCAGCAGATACCTGGAAGTTCTCACAGGCCCACAACGCCATGCTGGGGCCCTTTGGTGAGCTTCTAACAGAGGAAGACTTGGTTTACTTGCAGCAGCAGATTGAGGCTGTTTCTCTCCAGAAATGCTGCCAGGCCTACGAGCTGGAGTTGACCAGGCTAACTGAAAAGCTACGGGAAATTTTCCCTGATCCCATCATCAATATTTCCCTCAACAAAGACCTCCTGCAACAGATGGACTCTGATGGGAAAGTGCACCTGACTTTATCCGCCTGGTGCAGCCGGGTCTCAGAGATTGTTAGGAGCATGTCGCTGCTGGTGTCGAATCTGAGCCAAACAAGGGACAAAGAAAGTGACTGGAAGATGTTGGAAGACGTGGTGGAGAAGATGAAAGGTTTACAAGAAATTAAAGACATTTCAGCAACTGATTTGGACCAAGAATTGGTGCAAAGCCAAGAAGAGATGAGACCAACGCCCGCAGTGCTCTCTAGTGGATGCAGGATACCACCTATTGGGATGGCATCTGCTTTTAGCCACCGTTTGGAGAACCAGAGCTACAGCAGAGCACACAGGGAGATGGTGGAGAGAGAGATTCAGCAGTCTGGGGTGTCGGTGAGGAATCTTAGGTCCAACTTTGAGGGTCAGACTGGCGGAATATACACTTTTGCTGGAGTTGCAGAAGGAAAGCAGGAGATTAATAAACAGAATAAGGTTGGAGCTTCTGGAAAAAACAATCATGAAGTCAGCTCAAGCCTCGACCAGGATCCCTCCAACAAACAAACTGTTTGTGACACTAAAGGTTTAAGGAAAGAGCGAATAGTGGTTCTGTTCCTGAGCCACTGGAAGAAGTCAGCATATGCCATCTCAATGAGAGCAGCGAGGCAGAGGGCATCAGAGATGGGGACAGTCGAAGACAAAAACACACCCCTTCTTCAGTTCTGCCAGCAACGAGGGGCTGTGGACAAAATGCTCAACTCCTGGAGGACCAAGCTCGAGCCTGACGACGCTTCCTCCAATGTCTTACAGAACCCGCCCCCACAAGTGACCTTTTCTCCAGAGCACTTCCTGCCCAATGTGAACGGTGTTGCAATGGGCCATGACAGTTTGACCCTTGACCTCTTTATGTTGGGTTACTTCCACATCTTAGAGCAAGAGCTGACCGCCGAGGAGAGGAAGATGAGGCATCTGCTCTGCTTCGAAGTTTTTGACCATGTTGGCAGGTTCCCCTGGGAGAAGGTGAGGGATTTTCATAAGGCCGTTCTGCAGGAAATCCAGTCCGGCAGGCGACGGTGGAGCGACGGCTTTGAAGACCTCAAGTTGCATTTCTTCGGTGAATCAAAACCAAGCAGCTGTCCGCTATCACCGGCATCATCTCTACTTTCAGAGTCCAATGCTGTGCCCAAAGTTGTAATACAAAGTGAAACCACAGATGAGAACAACAGCAGCCACTCAGACTTGTCTTGCGCCAATAACGAAGATATATGCAAATACATTGATCGCAGTTTTGCTTTCTGGAAAGAGAAGGAGGCAGAACTGTTCGATTTTGAGCAATAAGCTTGAATGGGACGTTTTCATACAAAACTGCTGATGGTTTTATTCTGGAAAACTGATTGGTGCCGAATAAAACTATTGAAAACACATTAATCTTGTTTAATTAATGCAAACCAAAACTCCAAGCAGACATTTTTGCACAAGCCTGCTGAAACGTGTAAGTATGAATATATGTATATGTATGTATGTATGTACAGTTTTGGATGCTTTTCATGGTTCTTTGGTGCCTATCCATTTCCTACACACAGCCTGGAAGGTTTGCTGCTGTACCAGGATACTTGGGTTGTTTTTTTTTTTATTTTTTTTTATTAATATTAGCAGCTGTGGTCAAAGGAACAAGAAGTTGCTTGGAGATGGTCCTATAGCCTTCATCTTTTACATGGATATGCATAATCTTCATTCTGAGCCCCTCAGACAGCTCTCACTTTATTTTTGTGTTCACTGTGGTGCACACAACAATACCAAACTACCCAGTGGCCTGTTCCCTTTAAACTGGGTGAATGGCTGTATAAAAGCTTGAAGGCACCTGCAATACTAATTTAAATCAAATACTTAGTTTATTAAAACATGACAATAATTCAAAGATTAACTTTGAGGGTGTCTGTCCATAATATGTTAGCATTAGTAAAATAAACATGTTTTTGTTTACTCTATTACATACTAAATAAAGGCTGCAGATATGCATTAGATCATTTATTTTATATGAAGCACTTTTCACAAGAAACTAGGCGTCGTTTCATTGTGCTGTAAGGGGCACTACTATCTATTTATTTATTTATTTGTTGATCTGATGCGTTTGTTTACATAAATAACACAGGGTCATGATGACTCCGTCAGAAATGCATTTTTATTCGTTAATAAACCAATAATGAAAGTTTCAAAGTGTATTTGAAATGGTCTGATCAGGAGTTTGACAGGCTGAGGAGCAGAAAAGGTGAGGGATCGAAATAGGTGAGGTCGCGCATGCGCACAAGCGCTCCGAGATGACGGGAGGATGCTGAGCTGCATTCCCATCATTCTGTGAGGAAAGGAGGATCCCCCCCACCTCCCCTGCGCATCCTGAAGAGAAAAAAAGAGAGTGATTAATAATAATAACAATAATATTAATAATAACAACAGACTCGTGTGGAGGTTCGGCTGTTCTCCGCCACCATGTCCGCAGGAGGAGATTTGGGGAACCCCCTGAGGAAATTTAAACTGGTGTTTCTGGGCGAGCAGAGTGGTGAGTCGGCGCTGTGGAGGTCTGGCTGGCAAGCGCGCGCGTGTGAAAGGTCCGTGCATGTGGTCCGGTTCGGTTCGGTTAGGCTCAAGCGCACATCGGATGATAAACCGGGGGGGTTTTGACCTTGGTGAATGCGACGCCTCACCGAGGAGGTGGAGGTGGAGGTGGAGGTGTGGGGGGAACAGACCAGGACTTATCTCCATTTAACTCCTGAATGAAAACTGATCGAGTCCAAACTGTGATTTTTAAAACCTTTCATGTCTGATTTGCCGCAGACTGTCATGGTGAGCATCACATTTAAGACTCTGCACCGTCACCCACCTCCACCCGTCTCCCAATGATCCTGTTTATTTCATGTGCATCCATTGTTCCCCTTATATTTATCCTTTACTCTGTTGTGTAACCGTGTTTAGATTATTATTACTATTATTATTATTATTTAAATTCCCTTCATTTGAGAGAGCAAACCAAAGTGCCTCCCATGTGTCAGCTCGGGACACACCCTAGACTGCTGATGTCTGTAGCATCTCCAAAGCGCGCAGTCTCCTGCTCCAACACGCACATTCACACAGGCCTGACAACACTAGAGGCTCACTGGTGGGGCTGGGACACGTTCAGAAAGGAGATGATCCACCATGATCTGAAAAATCATCCAAAGCAGCAAATTAACTCATAATTTCAAGAAACGTCAATTGCAAAAAGGACAAATATATGGCTGGACTGGTGCATCCTTTACAGGAGTGTGTGTGTGTGTGTTAGAGTGTGTGTTTGTGTGGCCTGTGCTGCAATGATGCTGTGCACCGGGCTGTACCAAGGCCCAGTGTGGCCAGTGCCAAGTCACCCATCTGATGGTGGAAATGAAGATGGCGTTCGTCGTGCACATGTAAATAAACACAGAGTTCATGTGGAGAGAACGCTCCGTCCACGTCTCTGTTTTCTTTTTCAGGACCAGTATGCTCGACACAATCCCAGTTTTCATCTCAGGGCTCCAGCAAATGCTTTTAAGGGCAGCAGGCAGTGGAGGGGAAACAATTACTCGATCGATCAATAACAGAAACACCATTAGTTCTCGGCTCAAAGAGGAACAATAGCTTGAACTTTTCAGCTGCTACACCGTATTTTAGTTTATCTGTAAAACTGGCTGAGTTACAGCTAGTTGTGTACTGTAAGATCAGCTGTAGCAGCCATCTTAATGTGGGTTGACTACAAAAGCTAATCCGTTGCAGATGTACATCTAATGTTCATGTCCCGAGAGTTTTATTACACTCCGTCCAGTAGTTCACAAGATATTTTGCTAACAGACAAATTTGACTCAAGTAGTTAATGGCAAAGTTTTAAAGCAGATTTTGTGCACTTGGTGCTCAGAGTGTGTGCTGGAAATGACTCTCAGCTACCACCACACCAGATCTCAGCTCAATATTTGTAACATTCATTTATAGCCATTTTTGTGTGTAATAAGATTTACTGGCTGCAGCAGCCACCTTAAATGGAAATGACTCCAAAATAAAAACAGTTGCAAACGTTCGTTCGTTGATTAATTTCTGAGCGTTTCATTGAAATCAGTCCTGCGGCTCATAAGATATTTTGCTAACAGACGCTGTGAACTAGGTTCCATTTTACTGACGGCAACTACTGTATTTCTATAATCATCAAACAGATTTAGATTGGGCTTTATTTCTTCCCATCTGATTTTGGCAGTTTTTGGAAGGACAAGCTTTCTTTGTAAACGTGTTAAATACTGAGAAGCGTAACTAAAAACATAATCAACTTGTGTGTGTTTTGTTTCAGTGGGGAAAACCTCTCTCATCACTAGGTTCATGTACGACAGCTTCGACAACACGTATCAGGTGAGGATCAGAGCTGAACCTATCACTGAACTGATCACAGATCTGCTCAACAAACATATTCTGGTTTGGCTGAATAATAATCTAGTAGGATCATAATATTTATTTATACAGTGCAGATAATTTATGAACTATATTCTCATTTTACCTTTTTTTTAATCCAAAGATGACCAAATCAAAGTATCACTAAGAGTCCTCTTTCTCTGAGACATTTATTCTTGTGACAAAATTGATTTTAATGAGTACCACTTTACAATAAGGCTCCCCTTAAAAGATGGTTAATAAATAGTTTATAGATGTGTTATAATTCCTCTGTAAACACTTTATAAATCATTAATAAACTGCTTACTACGCATTAATTAAGGGTGACAGAGAGACAAAACTGAGCAGTTTCTTGCCAAATAGTGAGCCAATCTATCCCACTTAATCTAGAGTTTTTTTATATTAAACTAAGTTACTACCTTGCAAGCACAATAAGCTATTTCTTTATCGTATAATGTATTTTATTTCTGCATTATAAGTATCTAATATTATATGCTAAAAGAAATAGGTTTACAAATGCTTATTGTGCTTACAAGGCAGTAACTTAGTCTGAATCTGGTCAGTTTTGTCTCTCTGTCACCTTAATTAATGCATAATAAACAATTATTAATGATTTATAAAGTATTTATAGACGAATTAATAACATATCTGTAAACTATTTATCAGGCATCGCTTTATTGTAAAGTGGTACCTTTGAATGTTTAGGTTAACTTATAAGCAGTTTTTTGTTCTTCTGCTCACTCAGGCGACCATTGGAATTGACTTCCTATCGAAGACCATGTACCTGGAAGACCGGACAGTAGGCCATCTTGATTGTGGTTTAAACTTTGCATGTGATAAATACTACTAATACTACAAATACTAATAATAATCAGGCAATTTTCCAGTTTAAACTGAGCTGACATCTTTAAATACACCAGTTTCGGCTGTGGTTTGACTAATCCTTGATTTGATTTGCCTTATAACTGCATTCTTCACAGTTTAACATGATTATCTGTAGGGTAATTCTGGCAGAAATAGCTTTTCGTGTGCTCACTTTTTTCATCTTTAATAAGCCTTACTCATGGATGAGCTTCTTTAGCCACAGGAAGTGTTATTTCTTCTGCGGGATACGATCCTCTGCCAGCTGATACTGGCTTATCCCTCCTTCAAAGCTTTTTACATCTAGTCGTGTGTGTTGCAGTTAATGTGAAAACAGCTGCCGAAGGTGTGTGTGTGTTCACTTGTAGGTAAGGCTGCAGTTGTGGGACACAGCTGGACAGGAGCGCTTCAGGAGCCTCATTCCGAGCTACATCCGGGACTCTACGGTGGCTGTGGTTGTCTATGACATCACAAGTGAGCAAAAAGTCATCGACTTCCTGTCTGCACATGGATTGGCACGGGTTTTTGTCGTCCCTGAGATTCTAAAGGCCCGATCTAAAGTGATGCTCTGGTCTCCACAGATGTGAATTCCTTCCAGCAGACCTGCAAATGGATCGACGACGTCAGGACAGAGAGAGGAAGCGACGTCATCATCATGCTCGTAGGCAACAAGACAGATCTGGAGGAGAAGAGGTAAGAAGAAAAAAAAGAAAGGAAAAGCTGATCTATAATTAACTCTGACGTTTAGCTGCAGTTGGGAGGATTTAGGACAATAAACACGCAGCTGTCGAAAGCAACGCGTCAGCTTTGAATGATTCAGCCCGAGATGTTGAGTCTGGCTGAATTTCCTGCAGGCAAATCATGATTGAGGAAGGAGAGCAGAGAGCCAAAGAGCTGAACGTCATGTTCATCGAGACCAGTGCCAAGACGGGCTCCAATGTCAAGCAGGTGACCCCCGCAGCTTCTCCATCTTTCACAGTGTTTTGGGCAACATTTTCAGCACATTCTGGCTTTTTTTTTTTTTTTTTTGGTGCGGTGATTGGGTGAGATGGATTGATAAATAACATATTTAAATGTAAAAATGCTCAGCGGTGTAAAGAATATTAATCTTTTTAGATACCGTTGAAGAAGGAAAGGACAAGCTCTTAAAATCCACTGGGGCAATAAAATTTTGAAAATATTTTAGATAAGTGTGCTCAATATCTCAATTTGATGTCAATCTGTATATTACAAATGGAACAATTGTATGGATAACACATGGCTTTTACTTCATACAATTAGTCAATAATTTATGGATATCATCAGTGGTAAATTGTGGTTCACAAACGGGCAAACAAACTAAAATAATGAAGAATAACTTTGTTAACACAAAATTTGGATACAACAACAACTACAACAGAAAACAGTCTAGTACTGAAATACAAGATTCAGAGCTTATATTTGTGATATTTGACATACCGTAATTTCCGGACTATTGAGCGCACCTGAATATAAGCCACGCCCACTAACTTAAAAAGCAATTGCACATATGTAGACTACACTTGTCTATAAGCTGCAGGTGTCCATGTTGTAGCATGAGATATTTGCACAGAAAGAATTAATTTTTTAAAATTAAATATGTACCAGTAACACACACAAATATGTACAGTAAATGTTTTTTTTTTCTGAATTGTGCCTGTGACACGGCTGGTTAAAAAAGATTAAAAAAATACAGTAGCCTACCAGGAAAAGTTACTCATCGCCATCTTCATCTTCCTTCCTCACACTTATGTCGGGTGGTTGCAAATACTTCATTGTCTCCAGTGAAGGAGGGAACAAAGTTTCATGGGTCCACTGATCTGTTTGGTAATTTCATTGGTTAGATTTTTTTAAAACCTTCATTAATACAAGTAGTCTCACTGTGACACGGGGACCCACCCCGCAAGGGAGATGTGTATTGGCTATAGCTATGTGAGCGCTCAGGTGTGACGAGGCCAAATGATTTGGTGACATGAAGCTCGTTAGCTCGTAAAAATCCATAAATTAGGCACAGCTTTGTATAAGTTTCAGTGTTCAAAGCATGTAAAATAAAGTAGCAGCTTATAGTCTGGAAATTACAGCACTTATTTTGAAAATGTCCAACGTACTTTTCAGTATCGCTATAGATACAAGACATCCCTACGTTGTTTTTGCTAATTTTACTCAATATATTTTATTTGTTACTGTGCACAAATATAATGGTGCTAAAATGTTAGCTGTCAACTCCAGGAATCAATCAACACAACATCATTATGTCATACAAAGTGGCTGTCATCTTCCAGGACAATTGAATTTTTGATTTAATCACATTTTAACCTTCTTCATTCACTTCTTGTGTGGTTCGTCTTCCCTTCTCCTCCTCGTTTCTCCTCCTTTCAGCTGTTTCGTCGAGTCGCCGCAGCCCTACCTGGCATGGAAAGCCTGGACGATGCAAATCCCGAAGGCAGTATCCTTTACAGCCACTCTGATTCACTGCACGCGCCGAGAGCCGAGCTCCTGAGAAATGGGCGGTTTATTTTTAATCTCTTAGTGGCTGCTGGCACTAACGCCAACAGACAGAGCGGCCTTTCGTCTGCTGCAGCATCAGTCATTAAAGCATTTATGTCGAAGAGGGAAGGAATGCACAGAGTGAGGGTTTTATAGGAGCCAGGGTGCAGCACCACACAGTGGCTGTCAGGGCTGTGACAAGAGGAGAGGACGTGAGATGGAGGATTGTTTTTAGCAAAGAATTAAATGAAAATTTAGCTATTTAGTTAGTTGGATAATTTAAAATATAATACATTTGAGCTGACATGCTGGCACAAATGAAGATAAAATGAAACATTTAATCAGATTAAGAGAAAAAAGCATAAGCTCTTCATCTTGTTGTAGCTTGAGATGATGAATTAGAAACTTTATTTATTTAATACTGTACATCCAGATCAGATTTTTAAATGGTGACACTTGAAGAGCTACGTGAAATGCTGCACAATAGTCTTGAATCTTCCCACATTCCTTCACAGTTCATAGAGAGCTTGTGCCGTCACATAACAGAAATCATCTCAGGGCAACATCTTATGAAACTTGATCATCTTATTCCGAAAATACTAAGGTCCAAAAACCAAAACCTCAGTCTTGTCTGAGTTTAAAAACTGAAAATTAAGGGTCATCCAGGTTTTTATGTCTTTAAGATAAGCTTTAAGTCCAAGTAAATGATTGCATTAATTGGATTTAGTGGACAAATATAATTGCGTATCATCAGCATAACAATGACAATTTATTCCATGCTGTTTCATAATTTTCTGGAAGCATATATAAGGTAATGAGTATTGGTCCAAGCACTGAACCCTGAGGAACTCCATGACTAACTTTCGCGTATGAAGAAGGGTCATTATTTACATTGGAATCTATCAGATAAATATTATTTAAACTATTTTAGAGCCATTCCTGTAATCCCAATATCATATTCAAGCCTCTGTAGTAGAATATTGTGATCAACTGTATCAAACGTGGCACTGAGGTCTAACAGGACCAATGTAGACATACAGTATTGTGCAGAGTGTTTAAAATATGATGAAAGTGAGCAAGCGGAGGACAACAGAAGAAGGCCTAAAAACTATCTGCAGCAGATAAACAAAACAGGTCATATCTTTTAGAATTAGAGAAAAAAAAAACATTAAAGACCTGAGAGATTCTTCATCCATCACCATGGGCAAGACAAGTTTCAAGCTAATCACTTGTTAGGTACTGTATTACCTTGTTGCTAAAATACCCCTTTATGTATCAAATTGTGTTAATTTTAATTGTGTTTCTGACCACTGGTTCATCCCTTGAGTTTTCCTTAATGGGACAATTCCCAGTGATTGACATCAAGCTGGACAAACCAGCGGAGCCGACTGTCCCCGAGGGCGGCTGCTCGTGTTAATGCAGAGCTGCGATTGGCCGGCTCCCTTCACACCATAGGCTTGTTGTGTTTCTTAATGCTGGTTAGCTCCCAGACGACTTCTCTAATTGGACATAGGATCGAAGCCTTGTATCTGATTGGAAAAATCAAACGTTACATCTTTCAGTCTTGTTCAGTTGTAAGATATTGTAAACTTTGTCAATACGTAAGGGACTGAAGGAGTAAAAAGAATGAAGGGAAAAATGTTGCCATAAAAAAAACAACAACAATTAAAAAAACACAGAAAGAGAGAAGAAGAGGACAACCAACAGAGTTTTTTTCACCGTTATGTTTTGTATTTTTTTATATCTAATAAAAAAGAGAAAGCACCAAAACTAATGCCTAAACACAGACGGAGGAAGAAGTTGAGGGGGTCAGCCATTTTTCCACATGGCTGAACACATCTGAATGTCTGCAGCACGCATGCACGCTGTTCTGATTTTTGACCTTTGGCCCCACCCTCCTGGGTCTGCGCGCTCTGGGAGGAGGCCGAGCATCTTAGAATGTTTTCTAGCATCTCTCTATAGCATCTCATAACAAAAGTCATACATTTGATATTCCCACTGGAGTTCAGTAGGTTCACCTAACAGTAGCTGTGAAAACGTGATACTCTTATCTCTCTATGGGTTTAACTTTTATAGAACAAACTATACCGTGGTTATAAACCGAAAAAAAAAGTCAGCTTACGATCACAACTCCCGCATCCCATCAAATGACCCTAGACTTCTCCTCTCCTCCCTCTGTCTCTCCCTCCAGCCTCCCCATCCCTCCATCCCGGTGATACACTTATATCAACCCACTGTAATGGACTGCACTGTATATAATAATGTAATATGTATGTTGTGAACGTCCCTCTGTAGAAGTGGTCCTTGTTCACCAGTATGAATAATGTAATAATGTTTAATGATTAATAAACTGCAGATTAAAGGGTTTCACTCTCCTAACTCTCTACATGCACAAAGATTTTTTCCGCTGTGATGATCAACAGTTGCTGGAAGGCGAAGGCAGGCCATGATGCTTTTGCCTGTGTTTGAGTGTACATGAGCTTATGCATCTGTCTGTAAGTAAAATATTTCCTAACTGAATAGGTTTTGAACTGTTTAACATGTAAGATGGCCGCCACAGGCGAATAGCTACAGAAAACACAAAAATGGTTAATGGTCGATTTTAGAGACAGTCACCTGATATTCAGTGTGGTGGTAACGGAGACGGATCCCTAGCACACATTCTGAGCACTGAACGTGCAAGATCTTTGTTTAAGTTTAAGTCAAATTTATTGTCGTTTTCACAACGTGGTACATGAAGTGGAATGAAATTATGTACACAGGGTTCCAGTTACACCCAAAAATAGCTAAATATAAAGTATAAAGATAAACAGTAAAATAAGGATCCAATTATGTATGAACAAACACCAAACGGTATGTGCCTCTGCAGCTCATTAACGTTTTGAGTCAGTCCAATTTAAGAGAGATGCCACGGCCAACTGAACTTACGTAACACAAAAGTGCTTATGATTTAGTCTGTTACAAATATTGTGCTCAAATTTGGTGTGACAGCAGCACTTGAAGAAAGACATCCCACTATAAAATGGACTTCACAAACATAAGTTTAAACCAAAATGACTTTAACTCCATAATTTCTCAACATTTGTATTTATTTATTTATTTCTTCATTTCAAATTTAAAAACACAAAATATTTACAAACCCATATTATTATTATTAATAATAATAATAATAATAATAATAATAAACAAATTTAAAACGAAAGGAAGCAGAAGAAGAAAAAAAAATCTTATAATATCTGCCCCCTTCTTTAAACAGAATCTATTCAAACAATTGATTTAAACAATAATCATCCAATAACCAATTTTATAAATCATAATAGTTCATTAGTATA
>JAVCKU010000073.1:10466979-10477826 GCA_032273985.1 Hypsolebias coamazonicus
TTGATCATAAAGGTTGCAGACCTCTGGTATAGGGTTCTTTTAAAAGTTAGTCAGACCTGCTTTGACTGTATGGAGGAGTTAGTTTTCACTGACAAACACATTTTTGCACATAAACACAGGGTTACTGAGGGCTCACATTTCCAATAGTAGAAATCTCCTGTGTGTAGCTCAGCAAGCCACTTATTGATTTAAAGTTAATTACCAACAGTTATGTTCCTCATAAGTGGGAAAAGCTTTTGCTACAAATGAGAAACCTCAATCTAAATGTTCTATACCCTGCTTGTTGCAAACAAGGGATTTATTGGAGCATATTTTTTTTGTCAGCTGAAATCCTTCAAAACCCTTTACAGCCAGATGCATACTGATAAACAAATACACTTTAATTTAGTGTATATAAATGCCTAATATCTGAAACAAAGTGATAAGTGAGATGTAATTTCTGAAGCTAATGGTCGTGTCTTGGACAGGGGAGCAGTTGTGATCTAGCTGTTAAAAGAAGCTGCAGCCAATGAAAGAGCAAACGATGAAGACATAGGCAGCAAAAAGAGGATCCTGAAAGAAGAATTCACCAAACACAGTCACAACAAAGAACACGATGAAGACAGTTTGGTCAGGTTGGGCTCAGGAAACACTTTTCATTGTTCAATACTGTATTAAGTCAGTCTTAGTAGAAAGAAGGTGTTGAGAGAAGCCACCAGTTCTCTGCAGAAAGTGTGCATTCAAACCGACTCAGTTTTTATTCCCAGCTACTTCTGTAAGTGTTTTGCAGCAACAACAAGAGAGAAGCTTGTCTGTACGAAAACTGTAGCTACCAGATAAAAACGAGTCACGTCAAGTGTTAAGTGATGACATAGCATGTGGTTTGTGACCCTGTACCGCTCACAAATGCATTCATGCTTAAAGGAGAGCCCATACGTCCTCAATGTTTAATTCAGGCAAAGAAGGTGATCACTTTATACGTCAGTCATCTTCTTTTTTCTAGTTGAGCAGGAACACTTTTAAGCACAAACCTAATGGCTGTCCTACCTCAGATACAGTATATTCATATACCACTGCTTGATAAAAGCACTGTCCAGCCAGTGGAAAAAGGTGCAGAAGTTTAATATGAGTCAGTCCTCAGCCCGAGAAGAACCAACTGCTGTTCTCAATGATAATCAGTCTCACCAGCACACTTTATCCTCCCTGCCTGCACTCCAGCATCCGGCCTATTCATCTGCTCCACTCGCAGTTCATCTGTATATAAAATCTGCACCTTCTTGGTTCTTCGCTCAGTCTTAAAGCTTCAGTTTCTGTCTTTATTCAGTAAACACACTGTCTTTTTGATCTTTACCTTAGCTTGTCTTTGAAAACTCAATATTACTCTAGATCTTGTACAGTTTGAAAAGAGGATATATTATGAATTATGAATAATGGGCTTCTGGTGGCACCATCACCGTTTTTTAATAGTTTTGGAGCTTGCTGTCATCCAGAAACATTTGATTGTATGATAGTTCAAAAGTTGGGGATTTTAAAGAATGCTTCTCTTTTCCTGGAAATGATCTGACTGTGTTTGACTTGTCAGCACCTGTTAACGCTCTTCTTTTGCACATTTCTGGATATAGAGCGGTGCGATGAGTCTTGACAAAGTTTTACACCTCTACAAAGCAGACCTATTTTGCAGAACAGTTGAAGTTAAATTGGTTTGTAGTTGGAAAGTGTTCACACAAACAAGGACAGGACCAGAGTTCTCGCTTGCAAAATGATCGCGCTTCCAGAGCGTTTGTAACAAAGAATGTCGAAGGTGTTCTAATAAATACTCGACACAGCACAAGATTGTGCTTCGCATCTCTTCACTGTTGATCGCTCAGTCGTGCAGCACTTTAAAGGGGACCAATTCACCAACAGGTGACAAAATGATGGTGCCAATTATGCTCATCTTATCAAGACACTTGTCTGACGGGGCTGTTTCAGAGAGAAGACAGTCAGTGAGCATCTATTCGGAGAAACAGCAAACAGAATATAACCTGAAGGGCTGATAGCACCGCAAGTTTGCAGTATTTTCTGGAAGGGGAGGCCTGATCGAGCGAGATGTTGTAAATTTCCTCTATGCAGCTGGTGAACAGTGTAGAGTGACAGTGCTGAGTGCGGGGAAAACAAGAATCAATTTAAGGACGTCCAAGGCAGCAGCGCTGTGCTTTGCTCTGGAACACCAACACTGGACATTTTATAACTCAAACTGTTCTGACGCCCTCAGATTTAACCACTCCATCGACTGAGCTGTTAAACTTGTTGGAAGCGCTTCAAAAAAATTGCATTGTATTGCCCAAAAATGTTTATAGAGGCAGGACGGAAGCAAGGGCTGGTTTTGAAAGGCTTGTGGTAGTTTTGATTTTACGGCAGCGATTAAGAGAGCCAAAATGGCAAAGCTGGTAGGATCATAAAACATGAGGGGGGGAAATGTGAACTGCCTACTTGAAATAATGTGTGCAAGATGGAGAGCGTTACAGCTGAATGGAGTGGAAATCTCTTTCCTCTTCTTCACGTTCTGTACCTGAAAGGTGAGTTTCCCCACACGGGACGACACAGCTGAACCGATAAGCTTCTGATTTATATTAAAGAGACATGCTTTACTTTCAGTCTGTTAAACAGCTGACATACAAATTGCTTCCTTTTCTGCTGTGCTTCAAAAAGGATCCACAGGGTTCAGAGTTCCTCTGACTGTTCTTGTTGGGTAAGTTTTACTCTTTTAAGATCTACGGGAAGTGTTGGATTATGAATTGCCTTCTGCAGCCAGCATGTGCCATATTCTTTTTGTATTTTCTTTACAAGTGCCTGACTTATAAATCTTGTTGGAATATGCTTGAGAGGGTTTATTTTCATCCTCGCGTCTTCCAGTTCTCCCCAGCATGTCGAGTTGCTGGGGAGGCCACATTAATGATCCTCATTAGCCAAACTGCTTGAATCCAGACTGGAATTCTTCCACTTCAGCTGCTACTTAGCATTTGGTGTTCTCCCTCCCTTGTCTGTCTTTCTCACTCGTCTTCTCTGTGTCACTTTCTTTCTTCTCTCACCTCTACCTGTGCGGTCGTCTTCATTGTTTCCTCCTTCATCGTCTCCCTCTTTGTCTCTCGCTGTTCTCCTTCTTCGTGTCTCACCTTGTGTACAGGAAAATAACGTTTAAAGGTCTTCCGGCTCTTTCAACCTTTTCTTCAAACCTATTTTTAAAGATATTTACCACCGTTTGCGGTCCCGGTTTGAGTTATCTATAAGCACATTGTGCAGCATGCATATCCTGAGAGAGAAGGAAATGTTCTGAATGACCTCTGGTACCAGTTGCTTTCACTCCCGTACTGTGAAGTAAAAGGCTTAAAGTTCAGGTGTGAGCCCCCTCCAGGCAGCCTGTGAAGAATGTTCAGATATACTAACATAGCGGCTCAAGAGACACATTTAGCTGAAGGGCAAAAAAGAAAAATAAATAAAAAATGTAGCTATGTTTGTACGGTAAATAGGCTGCAGGAAGAAGCAGGTTATTAACACTGTTGTTGCTATCCATGCATGTACAGATGAACATTGAACTGTTTTATAACAGCTGTCAAAAGAAATCAGTAATGGTTTGCCTGTGTGCTTATTTGTCTGTTGTGTTAGCAAAATATGCCATGATCTACTGGGCACATTTTAAGAACGCTTTCTGAATGTAATCTTTGAATATACATCTAAAAGTTCAAGTCAAGTTTATTGTCATTCACATTACATGTGGTACACGAGGTGGAAAGAAATTATGTCCTCAAGGTCCCAGTCAAACCCCAAAATAACTAAAATATAAAGTGTAAAAAGAAACAGTATATAAGGATCTGAGATTTACAGGCAGTCCTCGACTTACGACGTAGATCCGTTCCTACGCAGCGTCGTAAACCGATGTTTGACCTAAGTCGGAATGTACGTAATTACCGTACCATATACATGTACGGTACCTGTTTTACCAAGCACTTAGCCTATCCTAGCACAGTACCCTACATAATTATATATAAAAAAACCACATAAAATACTGTACAGTATGTTTAATAATGAAATACAGTAATGCATTCTTCCACCGCTGTGTTACAAAGTTTATGACATAAAACCAACGTAAAACCACGTAAAACCACGTAACTCGAAATAAGGGAGATACGTCGTAACCTCAAAACGTCGTAACCCAAGGACTACCTGTACGCTAAACACTAATAATGTAAAACAATATGGTGTATCAACAGCAGACCGAACCAGATTAACTTAATCCCAAAAGGATTAACTTTTGAAGTAAACCAAGATGGCCGTCACAGCTAATCAATCATAGTCTTTAAACAGATACTGAGGGTCATCTCCAACACTAACACTGAATATGTCTACTAGTGCTTAGCACATTCTAGTTCATGTTTGTCTTAGTTCATGTCTTAGATCTTATTACTGTTTTTGTTTTGCATTTTATACTTTTGTTGGATGTAACTGGGATGGTGTACACAATTTCGTTCCACCACATGTACCACTTGTGGTGCATATGACAAATAAAGAACCTTGAATCTTTGAGTAACAACTGATTGCTTTTGTGTTTGTTGATTTGAGATTCTTGTTATTGTGTTTAGTTCTTTGGTCATATTGTTTCCCATAATAATATACTTAGAGACTCATTGGGTATATTGTGTTCTTTTGCTTTTTGTTTTACCAGTTTGTGTTTGTCTGCTGCGTGGTTTGTGTTTTTGGATGGGGTGTATTTTGTGCTACCCAGCAGCCTTTTTGTTGTTAGGTTTCTTCGTGTGTCTACACCTCAGCGTCAACGGTTTGGGTCTTCACTCAGTTATGACAGATATTATGCTTATCTGTCTTTTCAAGGTTTGATCAAAATAGCTATATGACATATTTTTTCAACATAAATGTAACACTCTGGCATGGAAGGTGGCATGTGATTTAAAAAAAATAGGCATTTGAATTAGAAACATTTTTAAACGAGATTCCTTTTTATAACCTTCTCAAAGGAAGTCATACTTTGATGGGGTGGGGGAATGTACTCCAAAGTCTGTCCTTAATGCATGAATCAATCTGATTGACAGGTTTACGTATCACTGTATCTTCAGTGGAGTGTTGAGTTTGCATTTTTAGAGATACTGTATTGTTAATTGCATCATCGTCATAAATTAACAAATTACGTGTTTAACATGTTATGTCAGTTGTTCAGCAATGGACTCTGAGTTGATATTTAGACAGAAAAGTTACTTTATGGAGGTGAAATACTTGAGTTGAAAGGTGTAAACGATGCATAAAAATATAAAAACACCAACATTTGATTTGTACAGACTAACTACAAATTATAACCATAAATACATCTATATTTACTAATATTTTTACTTAGATATTCTCGCTCTTCCTCCTAATTTTCTCAACAAAATGGCCACTTGAAGACAAACTCTGTGAACAGACTGTCAAGCCAAGGTAAAAAATATCTTCCAAACTTATCGTGGAAGAAAACCTGGCATTTTATTTTGGTTGAGCGAGGCGGAGGCAACGTCTGGATGGAGTGAGTAAAGATGTCTTTTTGATGTTTCAAGTACATCATCCAGTTTGTCTGTGCAGAGAGGAGAGACGAGCATACAAAGCGTGGAAAGCCCTGCAGCCAAAGATCTTTCTAAATCATTTGGGAAAAGTCCAGCTTAAGTCGAAAGTTATTTGCGAAGTTGTTTCAAACCTTCCGAGGCAAACTGTGGATTGGCTGCGTGTTTAGATATTTTACTTTCAGCGCTGTCGGAGGGTTTTAGTTTCACAGCTGCGTTTAAAAGTCACATTCTGCGTAGTCGAAAACTACCTGAGCATCCTTATAAGTTTCTATTGTATTGAAAATTCCCTGCAAAACATATCATCTTAACATGAACCGTGCCCAAATTCATACACATTAGTAGTAAAACGAATCATGTGCACATTTCATACACTTATTAGAAAAGTTTAACCCTTTGTAGATTTTTTTTCTCCTCCGGAGCAACAATAGATTTGTATGAAAAGACCTTTGGAACGAAAACAAAGCTCCCACCCACCAGTTTCACCACCTTCATACTCCATTTAATTGCACGGCCGATTAAAAACTAAAACAGCTATTTGTCTCTGTGAACTATCCAACTGTCTGGCATTTAGTAGAATAGTGTCATTACCTTAATATTGTCCATCGCTCAGAGGAAGAGCTATTCTCATTTTTAGTGCACAATGAACAATTATTGCTGCTTCACTTGTTCACATTGTTTCCTGGAATATTATATTTGCTACAAAAAATGCAAAAGACCATTGCAGGTTGGTATGCACATGCTAACTTTTATAACCGGGTTTGATGGTACATAACTTTGCATCCGTATCAGAGTTTAGAAAACGCATCTAGTGGTGTGTTGGTTGTTACTATAAAGTTTACCAAGTGTTGAGCATAAAAGGCAAATATACAAATTTAGTTGAGAAAGAGTGAAGAATAATTCTTTATAGGGATTTTTTTTTTTTTTTTGTAGATCAGGCGGTGACTCACGCTTGATGAGTGATGTACGGACAAATCAATGACCTGGTTCTGCAGAAGTTTTGTTACGCTTGAATAAACCAACCCTGCATTACAAAAATAGATGGACCTTTATCCTAACTTTGGTGCCTGCAGGTGATTTTTATATGGTAAGACCAAAATAAAAACTGACTGTGCAGGGAAAACCAAATCTGTATCATGTCAGAGTCATATGTGGGAAGGAGCAGTCACATGCTGCAGTATTTGTCACAGGTTGAATCAGGAGCCATGCTGTGCAAAGCTGCAGTGGCTCCCAGTCAGTGTCAGTGCTGGTATAGTTGTTGCTGCTAATGAACTTCTTTTATTTTTAAATGCAACAGGGGGCTGTCATTCTCACAAACTTTCTATTTTTTCACCCCATTTTTAATTTAAACATGCTTTGTTAAATAATTCTAAATATTTGAGTTATCTTTAAATACTTTTTCCCACATTGTTACTTTTGCTAAATCAACATTAAAACTAATGAAAATTGTAAAATAAGTAAATATATTTTGAACAAACTAATTAGGGCATTTCCACTGTTCTGTGTCAGCATGTTTTTTTTCAAATCAAAAACTTGATAGAGAGATAATAAAACAGCAATTTGTTATAGCTATAGATAAGATTGAGCTACTATTGTTTGAAACTCAAATCATGACAAATATTTGTGATTAAGCTATCAGTTTTTGCAAATCATGCACATATTGTGAATGTATGGAAATAGTTGGAGGACCTTCTTTAATGTGAACAGTAGCAGCATGTTGCCTGTGCATTAATGTTCTGCATGTGTGTAGGCTAGAAGAGCAAACTGTAGTGTATTAATTTGTGAGATCAAAGAAGTGCTGTGAGATAAAAATTAAAACAATATTTTTAACTTTAGTCATAAGTAGTTATTCCCTCCTGTGGTGCTTTATGCTAAACTGAGTTAATCCCCTCCTCAGGCTTGCAGTTCAACTTCTTATCCAGCTCCTTGCATGAAGGCAAACAGACTTGGGCCAAAAAATTGTTTCAGATTTTAAAAGAAAGATCAAACTAAAACTTCAGACTGTGGAAACATTTAATCTTAAGCTGCATGTGTTCAAAGTAAGAATTTTATTTTTTTTCCAATTTTTGCCAAATTATGTGTCTTCTGATGTTGGATTGAGATTATTAATATGGTTTAAATTAACGTCATTTTCTAAAAGCTGAGGCACAATCATCAAGCTTTGAACTGTGCCTGATGGGAATACATGTACTGTAAAGACAGTTACTGTAGATATATATTTTTTAAATTTCACTTTTTATCTAAATGATGATTCATTGTCACATACTGTATGTATTCTAAATGTAGAAACAAAACATGTAAATTCAGTAGCTATGTCACAAATATGATAAAAAAAGATAAACACAAAGTTTTAAGACAACAGTCTGCTAATTGCTTCAAGATGCACAACACTTAACAATTATTTTATACATTTATTGCATTGTGTGAAGCAATGTTAAGGTGTGTTTATTGGTGAATAGATTTCATATACGTTAAAGTGCAACCTTTTAGTTATTTAAAGCAGCTGTAGGTGATAAAACCCTGAAAACTGTAAACACTTTGCAGAATAAAAAAAATCTTGATATTTCAAATAAAAAGCAATTTATTCAACAATCTACATGTGAACTAATATTTAGACACTAATCCAGAGAGGATGTTGTAACCCAGTCATTTTTAGTGCTTGCAGACATTTTCTGACTCTTACGTTTTCACCTTGTCCACCGTTTTGGGACTAAATTTGAAATTTTGCGAGACTTTTGCGGGATTAGAGTTTTATAGAAAAAACATGGCATCTCCCATCGTTTGGGAGGGCAGGTGTGTGACTGGAGAAGTTCAGAGCTTCTGCAGCTTTTAGCTGTTTCTATTCTGTGAGAAACTGCTGTTTTGTGCTTAAAAGACAGAAAACAAACTGGCCAGGTTGATGGTGAGCTACCACTAGGCTTCAGGCTCAAAGAACCTGGAGCCATAATACCATACTTGCTGCTGTACACATCACACCGCCGTTAAGTCGCATCAGTCCAAAATTGCCTAATTAAGTGGGGAAAAAAAAAGATAAAAATGTTGCTTTTTTTTTCCCACATAAAAGTCGCATTTGTTATAAGTCACTGTTGACACACCACATTTGTTATGTGTCACCGGTGACCATCTGGAAACATGGGTCGTGTTGTGCCAAAAATTGATTGGCTGCCTAATGGCGGCTCCGGGAGTGTGCACAGGAGGACTTTAACAAGAATTTGACACGATTAACACTTAAAAACAATTATTTGTTTGCTCGTCGACAATATTGTAAAGGTGTCTCAGTTGAACTTTTCCTTAGTAAATGCACTTTAAAGGTCAAATAAGCTGCATTTCACCTGGGCAGCGCAGCGAAACACAGCTGATTTGTCGTTTGCTCCAGGAGTTCCTGAGCGAGACAAAGGTGGTTTGTATGGCAAGCCAAGTGTCTCATTAATAGCCACTTTTACCTAATAATGAGATGCTTGGCTTGCCATGTTAGTCCAGTGCCCTCTAGTGGCTGAAAATGGAGGTGTTCAATATTTTGCATGTCAGAATGAATGTAATCATCAAATCTCAGTCAAAAATTGGGCTATAAATATGGGAAAAATAACATATTAGTCGCTTCAGTGTATAAGTCACAGGACCTGCAAATTTATGCAAAAAGGTGCAACTTCTATGGCAAACAATATACTGTAATTGGATCTGTTTTGTGCGGTAGGAGATGCTGTGGCCTGCTCCCTCCACACACCCAAGAACCTTTACTAAAGACCCCTAAAGACTTATTTAGCATTTCTGGACTTATTGAACTGTTTAAACTTCTTGAATTTCCCTGGACTACTGCCATGGTCTTGCCATCTCGTGAACTGTGGGGTTAATACCAGAGTTTGGATTTAGTCTGGATAATTTGGGAGATCTGTTCATCTATCTGTTGAAACATTTTGTGTTTATGGAAATATTGAACCAGTTGATTGATGACAGTGATGACATAGCTTTTTGTATATACAGTATTGTAAATAACTCATCAACTCTAATACAAATCACCTTATGCACTGTTTTCCTGTTTCCTGTGTGTTCTTAAATGCAACCATAACCCTTCCTGAGCCAAACCTTAGAATCGTCTGATATCTAGCCTACTGCTGAGTGATTACCACTGTACTTTATCATTAGCATCGGCATCATATAGGCTACAATGTATCAATAAAAATGTAGATCACATGAGTTTGCAGCTTTTTTTTTTTTTTTAAGCACCGTTACCCCTCATAAACAGTTATAGGGTGCAGTGTTAGTTAAATACCTGTGCATGAATAGTTGAGGCCAGAGCCCCCACAATGCTGAGGCAGTTTTTCTCTTATTTCTACACCTCTGGAGCAATTAAATAGTTGTACCCTTAATTATAGTGGTGATATTCAAACACTAACTGCCAGAAACCAAATGACTTCCTGACAGCTACAGGGTCACAAGGCAGTATGCACTGCTGTGCCTCTGATTAAATTTACCCAATAATTAAGCAGACATCATTGATTCCCTGCGGTGAATCAGAGTGTGTGTTTGTGTGTGTGTGTGTGTGTGTGTGTGCATGCGAGAGAGAGTGCGACTCACCAATGCTTCCTGTAGCCCCTGCAGCGTTGGGCCAGTCAGATATGTGTGATTTGGGAAATGAGCAGAAGTCAATTCCACTTAAACAGACAGTGGTTGGACACGGATGTTCCACGGGTTGTTGCCTTCCATCATTTTCCTCCTCTCTGACTTCCTCTGTAATCAGCACAGCGATCGAAGGGCATGGGAATACATGTCCCAGATTATGATTAAGTTTAAATATATTTCAGCGAGTTTAAAACAGAACTTTCAAATACAAGGTACAAGAGAGCTTGTGTGAACCAGACAGTGCACTTAGACTGGCAATTTCATGTTTTTAGTGTGCATAAATAGTAAAGATGATAAGGTGTTTGCTATAATGAATGGAGTTTTCACAAGTTTTTGTGAATTTAATAAGGCTCATGTTGTCTGTGTTCTGCACGTTTCTGTTGACAGGCATTATACACAGCAGTCGTTACTGCCACACACATCAGAGAGCAGCAAAAGCTGTTTTCGCTCACAATAGTAGTTATGCTGCCAGGGATACCAGAGTGTGCACATGTGTCAGTTCAAGTCAGTATCCTTGCAGAGAGTAACTGTGAAATTGATAGCAGGAAAACAAATATATGTGGCAGATTGCGCCAGTCATGAATTACTGTCAAGTTGCCTCTCAAACTGTCCGAGCATCTGCAGAGTGGAAAATCCTTCTTCTTGTCATTTAGGCTTGCAATAATA
>JAVCKU010000073.1:10623248-10635224 GCA_032273985.1 Hypsolebias coamazonicus
CAGGTCTCTCTTGAAAATGAGTTCTCGTGGCTCAATGAGACTACCTGTATAAATAAAGGGTAAATGGAAAAAAAAAATCCAAGTACCAGAACAGTGAATATAGTAGGCGAGTTTTACAGGTGGCATTGGATAGTGGCAGGTTAGAACAGGATGTAGCGGTAAATGACAAATCTAACCAGATGCAATGTGCTCATGGAAAGGGCTGTACTTTAGATGAATGGTTCAAGACAACAACTCAGGCAAGAGGACAAAGGCAAAAATCAAACATGGTTGGTTTTCTAACTACCTCTCAGATCGGAGGCAATGGTTTCAACTTAATGGTACTCTGTACTTCTTCCAGGTACTTAAAAGTCAACAATGGTGTACAACAAGGCTCAGTCTTAGGACACATCCTCTTCACAATCTACATAAAGTAATGTAGGTCAGATCATTCCTGATGCATCCTTACATTTCTTTGCCAATGACAAAGTTGTTTATTGTCGAGCTAAAACAGTTACAAAGGTTTTGCAGCTTTTACAGTCTTCATTTGACATCATCCAGTCAGACTTGTTCCATCTCAAACTGGTGCTAAATGCTGATTAAATCAAAGGGATGTTGTTTTCAATCAGGGAGTTTGTATCAGCAGTCTTTCCTGCTATCTTATCTACAAATGGTGTTCTATTCAGTTTGTCTATTCCTACAAATACTTGGGAATCTTGCTCGATGCACATCTCTCTTTTAAGCCTCATGTCAAAAACTTAGTAAAGAAATTGAAAGTAAATTTGGGTTTCTTTTTCAGAAATAGATCTAGTCTAACTCTGAATGCTAGGAAATGCCTTCTAACTACTACTTTCCTTCTGTCCATTGACTATGGTGACAATATTTACATGAATGCTCCTGCAAGAACCTTGCAGATGTTCGATGCTGTCTGTCATGATGCACTGATTCATAACTGGCTGTAACTATCATGCTCATCATTGTACTCTGTATTCACCGGCTAACTGGTCATTATTAACTTCACACAGACTCTCTCACACTGGTACATTTTCATCTTTAAATCACTTCTTGGTCTACTGCCTTCATATGTCTCCTCCTACATGTCACTTCATCAGTGCAGACACAGCGTGCATTCTCAAGACATCATTACCTGCAGCATCCTGTCAGTGCAGACTGAATTTGGATAAAGGGCCTTTTCTGACTCCGCTCCTGTAACCTGGAACACCTTGCAAAAAGAGCTGAAGCGCTCGACTTTGCCCTCTCTAAGGGATTTTAAACAACTTTTAAGTTCAATCAATGCAAAAATCAGTGCAGACATGTTCCTGTTTTTAGTATTTTACGCTGCTTTATTATGTAGCATGTCTTTTTTTTTATATCACTTCCTTTATTTTCTTTTCATTTTACATCCTTTTAAATGATTACATTGTTGCTGTGCATACCTCATCTGTGTTTTTTTGTTTAAAACAGATCTCTCATAAACATGAGTCCTTGTGACTCAATGAGACTAACCTGTATAAGTAAAGGTTGAATGGATGAAAAAATCTCAAAGAACACAGGGACCAAATTTTCATCTTTAAGGAACAAAAGGAAAAGAGGATTAATTTTAATCTTGTACATGACTCTCTGGCCACTCACTGCATACCATGCAGTAGACAATGTCTCAGCATCATCCTCTGGCAGTCTTGGTCCTTAAATACAGCAGGTGGCTCATTAGGAAGATGGCCCACAGCTGAGGAGGAGAAACTCCTTCCTGCTACTCAGGAGCCGCAAAAAATGCTGGAACCCCCAGACTCTGTGTCTTTGACCAACTTAAGTGGCTGCTGCAGTCTGGTTTGTGTAAAGGCCTAAATTGTATCATAAAGACCTTGTGGCCAGCCCAGCACAGAGTTCCTGGAGTGCATTGTTTAGCATCACAAACACATACTGAAATCATTTTTCTTTGGTGTTTCGGGATGATTTAGACAAACTGAAAAAGGAGTACTTTGCTCAAAGCAAATTAGATCTCTTGAATGTTACTGGACTATTTGTGTCTGTCAATCAAACAAACCTTTTCACCTATTTTGGATGTCAAAATCCACTGTAATGCGCTTTTAGTTTTCTCGTTAAATTAGCAGCTCAAGTAAGCAAACAGTAAAAATCTCATTAAATTTGAAAGTTTATTTCCATACTTAGAACGGATCAACCGGTTGTTTTAATGCCAACATCGTTATCAGTCTTTGTTATAGTCTGATGCACTGTTATTTTTTTACAGGCTGTATGTTTATTAGAGTTTTCAGCTCAGAGGTTATATAGGCTGATCTTTCAAATGTCACCATGACTCAGGAGAAAGTTGTCTAAACCCCTGCACTGCAGAGTCTTAACTCACCTAATAAATAATACAAAGGTTCATGTGAGAGCTGTTTTCTTCATATGTTGTGTGACTCTCATGAGCATTGTTTCTACAAAGTAATAATGCAAACTAAGGGTCTGTAACAGAGGTAAATTGATTGAATGGTTGGCTGAGTAATAATGGCAATTATTGCAGCTTTTATTTAATTGGCATCAGTCAAGTCTGAGCAGAAAAAAGTTGATTAACAAACAAATATAAATTTTGCCAGCACACTATTGTTACACCTGACTCCACACCCTAATGTGAATAAAACTGCTTCTCCCATAACTAATGTGCTTTTCCTGACAGGGTTGCTTTTTATGCCATATTAGCAGAACACAAAGGGAGTTGACTTGAATATTATAATAAATTTAAAAAGAACATTGTTATATGTACCAGGGGAAATATGATTTTAAAAATAATGTGGCTTGGTGCCTTAAAAGTTTTGACACTTTTGCTGAAAACAACAAAAACCCTACCACGAGTAATTGCTGAAATTTCTATTACTATTGGTGGTTTTATTTTTTGTTTGTTTATTTTCTTTTCCTATTTTACTTTTTACTTTTATTTTGCAAACACTAATTTGTTCAAGCACTGAACTGATAATAAATATGGACAAAATGCCAACAAGCAAACAATAATCAGGTTTGTACATTATGGCTGCCCAAATTCTCAAGATCTACCACGGCCATTGGAAAAACCATAGTGACTGACATGTACCGGTAAGTATTATAACGTCATAGAGTACTTTGCTTTTTTTTAAAAGACAACATTATTGAAATGGATGAAATAAACATTTTAATGCTTATTATTATAGCTCAAACTAATACTCTGTATCACCTTAAAGGGAAAACAGTTATATTGTGGAAATGTTTCTTTGGTGATAACAGGCACATTTTGTAACAACTTTGACGTGGGACTCAGCACTGACTGTGACAAACAAAATACATGTCTTGAGTAGATGCTTTGGTTAAATGCCAGGGCATGCATTTTTAACTTTGATTTTCTCTCTCTCAACTTTGAGATCAAGGATCCAGATTTCATTTTTGTTCTTGAACATAAGACAAACATGTATTTGTCATCGCAAGTGAAACCCGTCAGATCTGAATCTGAAGGGCTTTATATCTGATGTTGACCGAAGGCTTTCTTTTTATCATCCGTGAAGCTGAAGTAAACATGCTACAGTCTTGGTCGCAGCAAGTGTGTTTGGGCTTTGAAGAAGAGAAAGAGAGAAATAATAATAATTACAGGAGTGGGTCATGCAACAAAATGCTTTTAGTTCAATTCAATTTACTATGGTATCTTGATTATCCTGTTGTCATAATCAATTAAAAGTGAAACATAAGTGAATGTTTCATTTACGACATTGCCCTGAATGCATGCATGACACCATCAGTCGAGTGTGTGATTCGCAGATCCAATCAGGTGATGGGCAGTGATAATTGGATTATCACAGGCCTTGATAAAAGAGGATGATCTGTTTATGTGGCTGTGTTTTTGCCATCTCTGCTTCGTCTCTATTACTTATCAAATGGACTCAATAATCTTCCATCTGATATATACGTGTTTTTTGCAATTAAATGAATGATTTTAATCTAATTTGTTCAACTATTGCTACTGTGGGAAATGTACTAATTCACTTCCGTGCACTAATAAGGTCAGTTGTTTTTCACTTTGATAAGGGCATTATTAATCAGCACATCTGTGCAGAGCTCTGGATCTTATACAGAGTTCTGTGATCTCCCACCATACTTTTTGTGCCAAAACAGCAAGTCTGAAGAGAAACTAAGGTTGAAAAACTGAGATTAAAGGCATAATTAAATTCAGTCTCAGTTTTCTCCAGCAGACTCAGAGTGAAATTAGAAAAAAAAGTGTGTGGAAACAATTGGCTAAAGAGAGTATCTGAGCCAGTGTGCAGCATTTTTGATTTTCAAAGAAAACTTTGCTGGGAATTTACTGAATCTTCATTTATAGAAGCCATATTAGGAATACAGTTGGTCTATGCAATGAGGAGTAGGCCTGAAAATAAATTCAGTGTTTAGATGCAAACTTTTTTCATTGTGTACAAACCTTTTTCAGGAAAAAAAATGTCAAACCTACTTTTGTTTAAGCCATAATGTGTTGCATTTTACAGTACATAAACTAATACATGACTTATGCAACAATTACCTTTAGTTTATATGTATTTATTTGTCATCACTTTAGAAAAGCCTGTTTTTCTTAATGCACTGTGCTTGTGTTCACAGCAATGGATATGCCTGCTGAGCTGACAGCCCTCAACATCACTCCACGAGGAGCCTTGCTGAGGTGGAATCCCCCCTTGTCCACCGTGGACAACTATGTGCTTACTGTCACACATAACCAGCGTGAGTTGTCAATCATTAACTTTCATTCTCTTTATGATTCTTCAGTGAATTTGCCAGTATTTTCAGTGGTTCCCAACCCTGGTCCCTGAGGAACACCATCCTACATGTTTTACTTGTTCCCCTGGTCCAACACACCTGATACAGTGGTTTAATTGCTTCCTTGGGTTCTGCAGAAGCCTGCAAAATCAGGTGTGTCAAAGTAGGAAACCATGCAGGATGGTGTTCCTCAAGGACCATGGTTGGGAGCCACAACTCATTCATGCTCTTTCACCTGAAAGTGGAACTTGTGCAGGTTTTAGTTATTCAGTACAACAATGCATTTTATTGGAATTATTTGTCTTCAATTCTTCTTCTACATACAGGGTGATCACACACGACACATGTTGCCCTGGGATATTTAAATAGCATTACTCAACAGCTGGAATGGAATGCAGCCCGATTACCTCAGATACAGAAACAACACATTTAAGCAGAACACATTTGACAACTAGCCCCAACAAGGACTTTAAGAAGTGCAATGTAAGATTTGGACTCATGAATGTTAATGCAGTCATTTCAGGTCAATGAATTAAGACTGCTGAGTATTGAGCTGCATTATAAAATAGATTTGTATTGATGAAAACACCCACATAAAACTCAAACCATCATGATTCTGAGTAAAAGCAGAATATAGTTAAATGTTGGAATATATGTCTGTTTAAAAACATATGTTATAATTTTATAATTTCTGTCTTGTCAAAAGCCAGACTTTATTGTAATTTTTAAGTTGATTTGACTTGTTCTCCAGCCTTTCTTAAGGTATTTTCCCAAATAAATATTTGAAGTATGACTGTTTTTGTCCTCTTGTTATGCCCTTTTCTTGTACCTGATCTAGACAACATACTGTGCAGTGTGTGCTTAAAATGTAGAGGTGACCAAACTATCTTGTAGGCCTGTCTTAAAATAGTTTCATTTATAAACAGTAACAAAGCCATCAAAAACCTGAGAGATGTATCTCTCTTCAATTGATCTTCTACTGAATGGCACATTTTCAGCTACCCTTTTTTTTTTTTCCCCAAATCATCTTGTTGGTGCTAAAATACAGTTTCATGTCTGGTGAAATGAGTTATTTTTGGAGTTTATCTTTTTTTATTTAGCTAAAGAAATGGGAACAAATTGTGTGTTTGTGACAAAATGCTGTAAGAAATGCACCCAAGGACTCAATTTGAAATTGGTTCTTTGGCAACTTGAAGTCTTCCAGCCATGTTACTCATTCTATTAAATATGTTATTACAGTACATGGACTGACTAATAAATAAAAACAGTAAAAGCTTATTATGGGAATTGTGGTAAAATAGACAATAGTAGTTACCAAGACAATGCACTTGACTTTATGGACTTATCATATTCCATGGGGATTCTATTTAGCAAAGTAGCTGTTCCATTTAGCTAAGTATAAATATACTGAACTACTAAAATGTCCTTTTTTGCTATATACATTACAAAAACAAAATATTAAAAAAGAAATCTGGAGTGGCAGAGGAGTATGTTAGACTGGTACAAGACATGTATGAGGACAAAAGGATGTAGTGAAATGTGCTTTATAGACAGATAGCTTCAAGGTAGAGGTGGGAGTGCATCAAGGATCTGCTCTGAGCTCCTTCTTGTTTGCTCTGGTGATGGACTGCCTAACAAATGAGATCAGGCAGTAATCCCCATGGACCACGATGTTTGCAGATGATGTGATCTGTGGTGAGAACAGGGAACAGGTGGAAGAGAACTTGGAGAGGTGGAGGTATGCACTTAAAAAAGGGGAATGAAAGTCAGCCGTAGTGAGACAGAGTACATGTGTGTGAATGAGAGGGAGACAGGAAGAACAGTGAGGCTACAAGGAGCAGAGGTCACAAAGGTGCAGGACTTCAAGTACTTGGGGTCCACTGTTCAGAAAAATGGGGAGTTTGGTAAATAGGTGAAAAGAGAGTCCAGGCAGGATGGAGTGGATGGAGAAAAGTTTCAGGAGTGATTTGTGACCAAAAAAAAAGTGTCAGCAAAGGTCAAAAGAAAAGTTTACTAAACAGTGATGAGACCACCTATTGTATGGTCTGGAGACAGTGGCATTGACAAAAAGACAGGAGCAAGAACTGGAAGTGGCAGAAATGAAGATGTTGGTTCTCCTTAGGAGTGTCAAGGATGGATAAGATTAAGAATGAGCTCATCAGAGATACAGCGCTGGTTGAACAACTGGGAAATAAAGTTAGAGAGGCCAGCCTGAGATGGTTTGGACATGTCCAGAGGAGGGACAGTGGTTTGAATGTGTCCAGAGGAGGGACAGTGGGTATAGGATGTTAGAAATGCAGCTTCCAGGAAAAAGACAAAGAGAAGATGTATGGATGCAGTTAGAGAGGACATGGAAGTAGATGGAGTGAGGACAGAGGATGCAGAGGACAGAGATGGAGGAGGACGACTCGCTGTGGAGACCCCTGAAGAGGGAAAAGCCGAAAGAAGAAGAAGACATTACAAAATAATAATAATAATAATAATAATAATAATAATAAACTACTCATAATCTGCATTATTTTGTTTTATTTCACATTTTAAATAATTTCTCCTGCAGAAACATAAATGTATAAATAAATAAATAAAAAACATCAAACTTGCTCAAGCAGTTCTCATTTGAGATTTCATTTGTCCATATCTCTAAGCATTTTTACACTTTAAAAAAATCTAAATAATATTTTTGATGGTTTAAATTTTGATAAGTTTGTTCACTTTGCATATATTTTATTTCTGTTTTCCAGTGACAGCAGATACTTTCCTGGTGCAAGGCAACAAGCTGGAGCACCAGCTTTCCAATCTCAAGCCGAGTACAACCTACTCTGTATCCCTGTACGCCACCAAAGGACCCCTCACAAGCGGCACTGTCATCACCAACCTCCAAACACGTAGGTTTCCTTTTTACTCACCTCCCCTCATCGCAGCAGGGAACCCAGCGCCTTGTGGTTAGCGCTGTCGAATCCCAGCAGGACACTCATCTGAGCCTGACTTCATCTTTTCTGGGTGGAATTCAGATGTTCACACTGTGTTTGCACAAATCAGCTTTGCAAGTGCACATTTCAATTTATATTAAAAAAAGTTTGTTGTTGAGAACTCCTGGTGGCGTTTATGACCGCTTCCAAGATGATTACATGTGTGGTGCATAAACATAACCCTGACCCGCATGTTTTAACACAAACTTAACCCGATAACCATGAGCAACCACAAAAACAACAAATACACTGTTGGAAATAATTATTCTAATCTAATTAATGTCTATAAAATTAATGATGTTTTGCTTTTTCAACTTCAGTGTTTCCCAATCACGACTATTTTTTTTGTACTCCAAACCACAACCGACAACGGATTTGCTATAATGCAAACATGTTGACTAATTAAGATAAACATTAACCTCTGGATTGCTTTACTTGCATCATTAGCAGCATCTTTCTGAGGAGAAAAGTGAGAGGTGAGGTAATTGTTCCAGTTTGCAAGAGCTGCAAACCTTTTTTCATGAATGCTTTTAAATAAAGAATTCAAAACAGTCAGCACGGCCATGTCCCCCAAGGAGCGCCAGAGCTACCTGTCCTGCACTACAGCAGGGATGCATTACTCAAAATGGACACAAGCTCTGACAATTCATGGGAGCGTGGCTGTAGGAACTTTAAGACCTGTATAAGGTCCAGAGGGTGGGGGAAAATACACATCTACATGTACTAGTGATGCACGTTCAGTTTCTCATATGGATTTGAATGCCTCCAACATTTAAACAGATGGTCTTGCTGTGTTATGTAATTCATTTCATCCACTGTGATGAAGACAAACAAAAGAAGCACATTTCAGGCCTGTTTAGTATTACTCATACAGCTGTGATGGATGGTGTGAGGACAAGGATATCGTTCTGCTGTGAGTATTATGTCATATTCAATCAAGACAAAAATATACGAGTGCTGCCTTCCCTGAGCGGAGGGGATTGTTTTTTTTTTTTTTTTTTTTTTTCTCGACACATAATTCTGAAAAATGAAAAGTAAAACAAAAGTAGATCATTTGTCTGCATGAAAATGATTAACAGAGACATCATCTTCTTTTTTTTTACTATGAGTATTTATTTATTCTAATCAATCTAGAATTGTACTGTCAAAGGGCACATTCACATTAGTAGAAGTTACCCAATAATGCATTAATTATTCACCGTGCTATTGCTACAAAACATGAATAAGCATGTAGAAAAAAAACTGTACAATCCCCATATTTGCATTTTAGCAATAATTCATGTGTTGGCGAGTTCGGGATAAACTGAAAACTTTTGGAAAGGACGCCTTTTCTCCCGGCGATGTGATGTCTTTAGAAACATCTGTCCAAATGTCAGTGATAGATGTCAAAGTTAAAAGGTCAGCAACAAATCGTGGCTTTAAAACCTCCTCTCGTCGGAATAGATGGCATTTCCACCAAACAGCAGAGAGTGGAGAGATGATGAGGAAAAAAGGATGAGTCTCTTCCTTTCAGTCATATTTTTTGGTTGTGTTGAAGTTCTTTGTAGATTCCCAAGTCTCTTAACCGCGGCTGAGAGTGGTTTTGTTGTTTGGCCTCTGTGCATCAAGAGCTCAGCAGCGAGTAAGACAGCATGCCTGATATTTAAGCTCTACGGGTGGAAAATAACAGATTTTGCTGCAGGTGTCTCTAAAGGCCTGTAGGCTGGAGAACTGGGACTTTTTTTTTTTCCTTCTGATGTTTCTGAGCCTCCCTGTTGAGTGGTGCTTGGTATGGCGATAAAGCTGTAGCAATCCTTGCTTCAGGCAACTCCATACTGTCCTCATAAACAGCAGTTCACCAAGTATTGACTATGGCTGCAACAAAACCATACATTTCCTTTTTTTAGGGGTGTGTTTATCATATTTTTTAAGAAGTAGCAGCTTAAGAAAATAAGTGTTGATATTTTTTATTACCGTGTCCACGGAACATTTTCAGACTAGTATTTTAGGTTTTTGATGGTATGCTTTGTTTTAAATGAACAAAAGTAAAAATAAAAATAAAAAAAAAATTTAAAAAAAGTTTTGTTTTTATATCAGTAGTAGGCTTTTCAATAGTCCTGCAATATTTGTACAGACTTCCTGCATTACAAAGATGAAAATCAAGCACTGAGTTTGAATGAAATGTCTATTTAGTGTTGAGTTAGAATATGTGTACAATTCTGGAGCTTCAAGTCCAAAATGTTCTATTATTTTACATGTTAAGATGGCTTAAGTCAGTAACAGAGGTTATAGCTCTGTCTGCTCTGCTAAACTGAGTTATCAGAAACTAAAGATCTTGGTCAGACAGGCGGAGTGGAAGTTCCTTTGTGGATTGGGGGAAGCAATGGTGTGGCACTTCCCTAATAGGTCTTAAAGTAGAGCAGCTGGATAAAGGCCATTATTTATTGGAAGACACAAAACAAGCTAAAGATTTTGCCTAAAAGGACCTGATTTAAAAATAATAATAATAATAATATTTGCCTCAGTGACATAAATAAATAAACAAATAAATAAATAAATAAATAAATAAATAAATAAATAAACAAATAAATAAATAAATAAATAAATAAATAAATAAATAAATAAATAAATAAATAATAAGGGTTTTTAACAACTCAACCAAAATGCTTTGACTTTATAATTCAGTAACGTGAGGGTGGTGTCATCATGTTCTTATCCGTCTGCGAAAATAAATTAGAAACAAGAGAGCACAAGAAAAAACAAATTGAACATAAAAAGTTCAAAATTAACCTGTAAGTAAAGTTCAAGCAATGCTCACATTGTGTTTTAAAATTTAAAACTCAGGTTTAATGTAAAAAAAAAAAAAAACTCATGATGCAGAGAACAGAATTATGTATATCCATATATTTATTTGTTAAAAGTGTTAATGGTTTGTTCTGCTTTAGCCTCGGTTCCAAATTAAACAGTAGTTGCTTAAGCCTTATAGCTTATGTCTTATATTTTAGGTTGGGTGTAGTTTTAGTAAATTGTAGCACATTATATTAAGTTTTACTGAGCCCAGCAAACAATGTTACCACCATATGCTGCTGATGTTATCCATATCAGAAACAAACATCTGTCTGGTAGGTTGATCCAGAAAAAAAAAATGTCTTAGAAACATTTATTCAGTGAACCAGATAAACAAATACTCAGTGACACTTCTATCCAAACCGTTTATGAACACACACAGTGACACGTTTATGCAGTGTTCCAACACCTTTTTCAATGACATTTTATGTTGTTTAAACATGTCAGCAAGTTAGTAAGAGTACAAGTTGTTCCAAAAAAGATGAAACTAAATAACCTTAAAGCTAAAACGAATACATTGTAAATCATCTGATCTTACTGGAATATTCTAATTATTTCCAACTAAGACAAAGTCAGTTAAACTAAGTGAAGCACAAACATGTAATGAAGCCAGATTTGCCAGGACTGCATGTCTTCATCATTTTAAGATGACACGTTATTTCAATCCATTGTGAGCCGCGAACAGATGAAATGAGTTTTCTTTATTAATCTTTTATTTTAGCTGTCTTGACAACAAGTTAAAGCAGCAATAAAAGGTGCATTCAAAGAGAGAGAGAGCGAGAGAGAGTCAGTTTATTATTGCCATTGTCAATGAACAGGATTTGCAGACTAGGAACTTGCTTCGGCAGAAAGGTGCAAATAAAATTTAAAAGATCAAAGAAAATATATGTACACACCAACCAGTACAATACAATATATTCAGAAAAATATGCAAATGGAGTAATGCAGTCAAAATACAGTGATAAAGTGACCAAAGCAGAGTTATACAGTAACAGGACTCTGAGTGTTCAAGAGTCCAACAGCAGATGGGAACAAACTGTTCTTATGGCGGGAGGTTCTGGTCCAAATGGACCGAAGCCTCCTGCCCAAGGGGAGTGGTTCAAAGAGTTCATATGCAGGGTGAGAAGGATCAGCTGTAATCCGACTTCTCGTCCCACAGTCCTGGAGCCATACAGGTCATGGAGAGATAGGAGGCTACAGCTGATTACCTTCTCCGCCGAGCGCACAATGCGCTGCAGTCTCTGTCTGTTCCTGGCAGTGGCCCCAGCATACCACACTGATGGAAGAGCAGAGGATGGACTCGATGATGGCTGTGTGGAATTGCACCATTAGCTTAGCTTTTCTCAGCTGTTGTAGGAAGTACATCCTCTGCTAAGCCTTCTTGATGAGGGAGCTGATGTTCAGCTCCCACTTGAGGTCCTGGGTGATGGTGGTG
>JAVCKU010000073.1:10647619-10666313 GCA_032273985.1 Hypsolebias coamazonicus
CATACCATACCATACCATACCATACCACACCACACCATACCATACCATACCATACCATACCATACCATACCATACCATACCATACCATACAATACCATACCATACCATGCCATGCCATGCCATGCCATGCCATGCCATGCCATACCATACTATACCATTCCATACCACACCACACCACACCACACCACACCATACCATACCATACCGTACCGTACCGTGCCGTGCCGTGCCGTGCCGTACCGTACCGTACCGTACCGTACCACACCACACCACACCACACCACACCACACCACACCATACCATACCATACCATACCAGCTTTATTTTTACAGTACTTTAAACACCCGCAGAACCAAAGTGCTGTACAGTACACATAATAAAACAATCATACAATCAGAGAATAAAAGTGATTAAAATGATTAAAAGTTTCATTTCAGATGGTGTCAAGGGCCAGATCAGGGGTCTGCAACCTGCGGATCTGGAGCCACTTGCAGCTCTTTGTCCTGCTGCAGCAGCTCTTTCAAGCTTTGACCAAAACTGACATAAAACTGAATTTTACTGGTTATAACAACTAAAAAGGCTAGTTTTAGCAGTTTTCCTGTAATTTATTTTGCAAATATATGAATACTAGAAACATTACAAGGAATAAAACATACTCACTTTCACTTTATGCTTCATTAAGTATGATACATAAGTTTTCTACAAAAAAAAAAAAAAAAAAAATCACATCAGAATGCATAAATTATAGTTTTAGTTTTAGAAACTGGGCAAAACTATTTATATTTATTTTACTTCTTTACAAGAATCTCATCTTTATTTTGTCTTGGAATGTAAAAATATCAATAAATGTTAAAAAATCATTAGATAATTTTAGTTTCCAGAAATTGTCCAGAAAAGTGTGCTCCAACAAACTTAAAGTGGTCCGTGGGCCACCAGTTGAAAATCCCAGTTGTGGCAGGTATTGTGACTCTGGACACGTTTAATTTAATGAACAAAGGGCAGAACTGGCTCTTTTGATCGTAAAAGTTGCAGACCCCTGGGCCAGATGATTACATGATCAATAATCCAATATTATAATCTAATAATCTAATGATTATTAGATGATTACAACATATAATATGTTTTTTAATTTTTCTTTTTGTTGTAATTTGTCATTTTGTGGTCTAGGTATTCCAGCGTCGTCAAAATGGCCTGACTGACTTCTCCAGGAAGTGGAGTGACTATCGTGTTGGATTTGGAAATCTAGAAGATGAGTTTTGGCTTGGTGAGTTTCCATCTTCTAGATAATGATAGTCAAGGGAAAAAAATGGTTCAGCATAAGATGAATTGACAGGTTTATTGTCCAACAAACGACATCAGTTGTTGGACTAGAACTTACAGTTCAAGTCAGGTTAGCTACTCCCTTATTTCTGTATCTCACTCCGCTTCAGCTGCTGTTTGTGTCCGTTATTGAGCTGTGACATGCCACCTATTTTGTTCAATATATTTTTCACTTTTCTGAAGGCAGCATCACTTTTTGTCTCTTCACTACGGTGGCCGACGTACGGTGGCTGGGGTGAATGTAATATGTGCAATCAATAAAGGTTCATTGCTCTTACTTGATACACCGATTTTACACCGAGAAAAGAGGGGACAGACACATGCAGGTGGTAAAACTTTATTTTTCTTGAGGTTTTCATTTTGTGAAAAAGACAGAGGAGTGTGCTAAACCTATTTTCTTTCATTTTTCTCATTTTATCATTCTGCACCTGACTTCACAAAGTCTGCCTGATTCATTACTGGATTCTGTGAAAACTCATTTCTCCCTGAAATGACTAAGTAATTGTTTATAGTGTTGCTTTGATCTAAAGTCGAGACCAAAGAGAATCCTTATTGTTTTGATGGACAGATGATTTTTTTTTGTCCCTCTCAACCCTCCAAATTCATTACGACACAATAATTATATTCATTGGAAAATGTGCAAATGAGTCATGTTTCATAACAAGACTGTTTTATCATTGCTTTGGTGAAGATGATTAAATTAAAATACTATATTAAATAGGAAGCACAAGATTGTTTTTATTACTTACAAAATAAGATGGGGTAGGATTTATGACTACAGTATTCTGTTGCAGGTGACACGCGTTGAAATGTAAAAACATTCATCACAAACTGCAGCTGACAACATACTACAATTGTAAAATCAAAACCTTTACAATACATATTATCATATTTTCCAGCATATAAGTCGCAGTTTTTAGCATCGACTTGCCAGTCCTGTGACTTAAATGTTTTTTTTTAATTATTAAATTTATTCGTTTTAAAATACAATCACACGCAAAAAAGAAGGAAAAAAAAAAAAAAAATCACAAATGTGACTATACAATACCAAAAGAAAATAAAATGAAGGGTGGCAGAATGAAGAATAATCTTATTATATCTGCCCCCTTTTGCAAACATTCAGTTCAAACAAAAAAAAAAAAAATCATCAACAAGTAACAGAATAAGAAGTAACTCACAATTATCGAATTGCAAAATAACACGCAAAAATAATTCATATATATTTTTGTAATAGTTTGGATTTGATTAAATTCTTAAATGTAAATAGTGATTTGGCATTTTTGAATACAGTATCCAATTTATTCCATGAACCATATTCATATTCATAACTCAGTTTTTGACTGATGCTTTAAATGTTCATTCCTACTGACATGAACCAGAGTAAACATTACCATTTGCAGCCACTAGAGGCAAGAGAGGGCCTTCTAAGTTTTTGACAACTTTATTCCTGTACCGCTACTCCTGCCACCCCCCCCCCCCCACACACACACACACACACACCAAACATTGACCATTAAAGTACAGTTATTAAGAAAAACTTAAACTGAGACACAACTTACTATAATGTCGAGCAAACAACTAATTGTTTTTAAGTTTTAATCTTGTTAAATTTTGAAGAACTGCAACAGTGACTCTGTGCATGCTCCCGCAGCCGACAATCGATTTTTGGCACAACACCGGCCCACGTTTCCCAGGAGTCAGCAGTGATACATAATAAATGCTACTTATATGCTGAAGCAATTTATATATGGGTTGTTTTTTCCTCTCTTTTGATGCTTACTTTGAATGATGCGTCTTATACTCCAGAGCGACGTATACGCCTAAAAATATGGTACATTGGTCCTTTTATTGAATATTTTAAACCTGTACTTTGAGTTGTTGAATTAAATATTCTCAAAGTTCCTTTTTTCCCACAAAAAATTCTCAAAGGTATAGCTGACAGACGTTTAATTCAAAAGAAATGGTAAACTGCTGGCATCAGTCAATACTTTTTTGTTTGCTTCTCAACTACAACAAAATGAGAATCCTCACTAAAGCACAGGTTCACTGAAGATGCGAGGAATTCTGCTTTGTTTCCTCTTTTTAAGGCATCATGTGCAGAGAATGAAATGTAGAGTGACAGGAAAGCTTCTTTACACTACGGCACCTGAAGGCATCACATAAGGGCAGAGTTTTCACAATTTTTTATGGCAGTTTCACTACATTACAGCGTAAAGAGCCCTGCTGATGTGGAGCTCAGTGAGTGCAATGTTTTATCTGACCTGTTTCCTCTACAGCAGAATCAGCCATAATCTGCCCTTTCACCTCCTCTGAACTCACAGCGTAGAGTACTTTCATCTCTAGACCCTTGCTTTACTTTTCATGTGCCTCCCAGGCAGCACTCTCCCACAGTTTCACCATTTTATTCTTTTTATTTTTTACTTTTTGGTTGTGCTTTACTTTTATCCTTTCGGAGAATAAAAGCAGCTTAATGTAACCTTGGGCTGTGTTACACATCAAGAGCTGCCCTATAGTGCAAAATTATAGACATCCCAGCGTGGAGCACTGATGTGTCAACATACAGCATGTTGTGGCATCAGCATACTATTATGTTAGACAAATAATCTGCTGGCCAGTGTTAAAAATAATCATATAAAAATATTAGGAATATTATTAACAGCAGTTTAAATTTAATTACTCTTTAATCCATGAGAGTGACTTTTTGTCTGCATTAATAGTCTCCTGTATTTTGAATGGATTTTTTTTTTGTTTAGTCTACATCTGTTGCAGAAACCTTATGATTATTCATTTTTTAAGCGCAACTCTGCAAACTAATATGCAGCGTAACACTATTAAACTAGTGTTTCTCCAATGCTGTACTTGGATGTGCATATCTAACGAGGCATGTGTCTGGCATGCAGCTTCTGAGTTGTTTTCTGCAGGTTTTTTTTTATTTTATTTTTTTTATATATTTCACAATCAGACTTTGAGCTAATTTCTGAGTTTGTTTTTTTATTTATGTGAGGACTAGCACTGTCTTGAACCTTTTATACTTGTTATAAACCATTCTTTAAGTAGAATTTTTGAGTAAAGCAGTTTTAAACAATGGCTGTACTATATAACTGTAATCCGGTGTCTGAGATGTGGTTGGAACAGCCCAAAGACACAAAGGAAGCTGATTCAAGACCTCAGCAAAAAAACTGAATTAAATAAATAAACACCACAAAAAAAGCTGAGGACAGACTATCTGACAAAGACAGGGAAAGCAGTTATAATATTTGCTTTACATAAAGCAAAAATCTGGTTATTGGCACAAATGAGCACTTTGTTTTGTGCAAGAAAATGGAAAAAAAGTTACCTAGGGATAATCAGCCTCAAATCAAATACAGTACTGGCAACTGTCATTCCCAAACATTAGACTGTCAGGGCAAAACATTTGAAAATGGCTGCAATGGCAAGAAAACAAGTTTATAACTCTGTTGCCGATAGAAGGGAAGTCTGTTCTGGGCATAAAACGGTCAAACTGCAGCCAAATGCAAAATAAAAAAATGGATTATTGAAACTTGAAACCAAAGCTGCCATCGTCCGAGAAATATTCAATTATGTATGTGCAAACTACAGTTTGACATTGGGAAATGTTTTTTGATTGATAAGAAAAATGTGCTGATTTGCTGGAAATACAAGGCATAGCTTAAAATGTACATGCCCGTATCCAGAAATCTTTCATAAGCACAAGAATATTAAAGGGATTTTAAGTCAACCACTTTATCATAAACCCAAGTTATTAAACCTTCAATCAGCCAAGATCACACATTTTTTAAATGACTGCAATTATCTTTAGACATCAGCTCCTACAACTTGTAGGACTTAATTACAAGTAACCTTTACTGGATTAACTGGGGTTAAAGAGCACAAATCATAACGCTGGGTTAGTCTTTTTTTACTAGTCACAGTGTAAGAGGCTTTATTTTCCGTTAAAATAAATAAATGGTGAAGCCTTACGGAGGGTCAGTGCAGCTCAGCTGCGTGTGACCGTCATTCTTCTTTCAAGTGATTAGATCACTGCTGACGCCTTGGGAAGCATTTCATTGAACACTCAGCTAATTACCACATCTGCACACAGAATGCCAATTTACTGCTCAATAGGAACCATAAACACTGATATTAAATCTACTCAAAGTGAAAAGAAGAAACATTTAACTGTCCAGCAGTAAAGGCTATCTTGATTATCTGCTGCACTTGGAGGATGACCGTTTTTATGCTCCTATTTGTCTGTTCTCCTTCCTGACTGACCTCTGCTGAACACAGTGTCAGTTTGATGGTGTAATTAAAGAGAAACTTGACTGGCTGCGAACGATCTCTAATCATTATCCCATTTCTTTTTTTTTTCCCCTTTTGTTTTAATCCCCTCGTTTATTGTTTCTACATTATGTGTGAGAGAAAGGCCGGCAATAAAATGTGATATAATAACACGACAGCTCAGCGGTGTGTCAAAATGTATTTTAAATGGCTCCAGTTAGAAGTAAAGCTGTAAAAGAACTGTAAAAATGATGAGTGGTGCATTAATTGCTGATAATACTGTGATGTTATACAGTGGAAATTAGAAGTGACTGCATGTTAAACACAATTTTATTACAACAATTACTTTTCCTCTGCCACCCTAAGTGCCTCTAGGTTGGAACATAGATTGTATCTTCTTCCTATTGACATACTGTATTACAGCAGACTTCATTTCCCTACCTTCCTACTTCTTATCAGTTAAGATTGGAGTTTTTTTTTTTTTTTTTCCCCATTCCTCAAATCATTCTCGAACTTCAATCAGTAAAAATGCACACATGACACATCTGCTGGAGGTTAACCAGAGACGAGGGCTTTTTTTTTTTTCCCAAATGGGATTTTGTTGTAATCTGATAGCAAATGCAGTTCCAATCGTTCAGGTTGGTGTGGGGCCTTATCGCGCGTCGGGGCTCAAACAAGCCTTGTATCTGCTGCCTTTGCGATAGCAGGCGATGCCACATTATCTCAGAAAGCTGCAACATGTGGTATTTGCAGGAGGGCAGATGACCACTGTCCACCACTCAACAGTGTCAATCATGCACAGCAGCTGACAAAGATGTCTGACATAGCACTTATCAGGATCCAACCTATTAACCCAGAAAGCTGGAGGTGAGAAAAAAACTGCCAGAGAGAAACATTTAGGAGCAGGAAGCTATGTTTTTCTCAAGGTACAACCAGGAAAACAATACATTGTATCCAAACTATAAAGAAATCCAATAACGCATATGGTTTTAAATGACCCAAACAAGAGCGCCACAGCCTTTCCACTGATTGAGTGACTTCAAGTCTCATCTAGAGAGAAATACAGTTTGTACAATCTATTTATTGGATATAACCAATGTCATGTTTCTCTGCAGGTCTTGACAACATCCAGAGGATTGCTGCCCAGGGCCGCTACGAGCTGAGAATTGACATGAGGGACGGACAAGAATCAGTCTATGCTAATTATGACAAGTTCTCCATTGGAGATGCAAGAAACCTCTACAAGCTCAGGATAGGAGAGTACAATGGCACTGCTGGTATGAGACTGAATACATAAAGACTGTTTACATCATGTAGACCTTTAACACTGACAGCTTTTTAGCATGTGAACCCTAATTTGTGTGAAAACTACCTCCCATACCTTCTCTGATTTTTTTTTTACTCCTCTTTTTTTCTCTCTCTTCAGAGCAGCCTCATCACTCCTCCACATTTCTCCTCTCTCCTTCCATGCATACCTCAGCCTGTCTGCATGAGCATATATCAGAATTACCTGTTCCTGTATTTATAATTACACTTCCATCCCCATCTCCCCTCTGGTTAAGTTCTGTGATTACTCACTGCAGTCCTGCTGGTATTTAATTCTCTCCGTCTCAACTTTCTCTGATTGCAGGTGATTCTCTCAGTTACCATCAGAGCCGGCCCTTTTCTACTAAAGACAGAGACAATGACATCGCTGTCACAAACTGTGCCTTGTCTTATAAAGGAGCCTGGTGGTATAAGAACTGCCACCGGGCCAACCTGAACGGCAAATATGGCGAGTCCAGACACAGTCAGGTCAGTCGTGTCTTTAATTTAAAGCCCAAATGATTTTTTTTTAAACAAGTCATTGTTGAATACACACACAGTAGATCTTATTTTATAATTGTTTTGTGAGCCGACTAGAAAATCTCATAGCAGAAAAGACTACAGTATGCAAAGCACTGTGTTTTCATGCAAATGCATTTGTTCTCTTTGAAAGTACAGGTAGTCCTCGACTTACGAACGGGTTCCGTACCTACAAACCGTTCGTAACTCAATTTTAACGTAAGTCAGATCTCATTATACTGCGCCACAAACCCGTTCGTAAGTCCGGAATTTTGCCGTAAATCGAGGAAATACATGTAAAATGTATGTTAGCGCTGCGCCTCACACCTGTTCTTAAGTCCGAGTTGCTGTAAGTCGAGGACGCCTTAAGTCGAGGACTACCTGTATTTACATTATTTCCATTAAATTTGGTGCATATTCCAAAAAAATATTAACAAAGAAGCCAATTCAGTTGGGTGAAGAGCATAATGGTGTACTTTCTTGTACAATATAAATGAGGATTTTTGGCACACTTTATTACCTTTTCTCTCCCCTGGATTAGTGCCCTGCTTGCATTTTGACGCCTTTGGATTTACACTTAGGATAAAACAGGAATAAAGATTACTGGCTCCATAGCAATAAGGACAAATAATCAAACATACTGAGCTGTGAGCCATAGTGAATTGTAAAGATTCATATTCATTATTAATAATACATGTGAAAAACATTAGGGGCTGCAGTAGCTCTTTCAAGCAAGTTCACTTTCGGTTGCAACATTTGCAAAAGGGAGAACTGAAAGAACAGAACAAATGTGAACATATAAAAGACCCTACACACATTTATAACATGAGCTATGATCTTACTGTTGGAACTCAATTTTCTAGTATATACACTAAATGAAGCCATCTTGTTTCTTGTTTGTATACTAGCGGGCACTAATTTGTGATATCTACAGTATAACTCTTGCGTGCAAACTTGTTGTTTTTTTGTGTGCAGGTGGTACTTTTTTATTTGCACTTATCAATTAAAACAGCCTCATTTTTTAAAAATCTATTATGGTTGTATGTAGAGCCATACACAACAAGGAACATGAAAGTTTAAACCCACCTCAAAATGAATGGTTAGAGCTGTAACTCGTTTAGTTTCGACAAACTGCTCTTCTGAGAACGTGATGTCAGACTGAGCCAGCTGCTCACACTGAATTGCTTTCTTTGAGGCAACACTAAACCAGCCTCTGGGCAGATGTTTTGAAAATGTGTTTTATGGTGACAGTGGAGGGAAAATCTGGACAACAAACTGAGCTTTATCCAGCTCAGAAATAAGGTAATTTGTGAAACGACATCTTCTCAATACACAGATGCTTGGTTATATTGCACCTTCTGACGTTAACAGTATTTTTATTTATTTTATTTTATTTTTTTTACTTTGAGATCATGTGGACCATGTTTCATTGGAGATTTAACCTAACTGTGGCATTTATTTATTGAAAAACTCAATGGTTAGGCAAACTTACAAGGTCATGGTTTATTTTTTTCTCTAAAAAGCATAGAATAAATACAGTGCTAACTTCAGATATTAAATTAAGCTAAGTTTCTTTTTGGTTTGGAAGGTGCTGTAAGAAAAAAAAATCACTCTTCTCTTTTCTATTTGCAATTTGAAAGCACACACTGTTGAACTAAATGTCCTCATTTGATAAGGTTGACATTTTGAAAGTGTATTTTGGTATTTACAAAATTGACATAAAAGGGCACCATCATAACACTGATTAAAGGTTAAAACCACTCAAACTGAAAGGTTAATAATTAGTAAATTAAATCAAATGACTCTTACCAAGCGTCTGTGTCCTTTGAGGGCCCTGATTTGCCTGATGAGTTCAAACACAACAGAAGCAACAAAATCTGCTTCATGACTCATTTAATTTTAGTGAAACTTCTAGACAAGATATTATTTAATATAAAAAAAGAGAAAAATTCTAATAATTTAGTTTATTTGGGCTTTCCCTAATGGTTGCCCATAATTAAAGAAAAGTATTTGTGTGACAGAAAAAGCACTCATAAACAGGTTCAAGTTCAAGGTTCTTTATTGGCATTTGCATCACACGTGGAACATGAGGTGGAACAAAACTGAGTACACATGGTCCCAGTTACATCCAACAATAACAAAAATAGAAACTGTAAAAGAAACTACTAAGGATCTAAGATATAAACTAAGAAATATGCTAAACGCCATAGTACAAAAACAATACGCTGAACAACAGCAGCACGAACATGAGTGTGTGTGAGCAGATGGTCACGAATGAACACAGCTGCATGAAATGAATCAGCAGCATGAAATAATCAGCAGCATGATATTAGCAGCCAGGTATCAAACAGGTACCCCGGTATCAAAACTTAAATGGGCATCTTTATTTGTTTCTCAAACGTGCAAAAAAAGGAGCATTGAGTTTTTAACTAGCTTTTCTCACCTTCATGCTGAAACGGCTGTAGGAAGACAGTGATGTGTTGTGTGAAGCTAAGACCAGGCAAAGACTTTAAAGCATCGCTGCTTTTCTGACTCCGCTCCCTGCCTTTCTCAGTCGTTTGATAACCTGAACCAAGAACAGGTGGGAACAGAGATAGACAGGCATACATGCATGAGTGTAAAGCTGCAGGATGGGAGGATAAAGAGGGTGATGTGGATTTGCAGGGCTAGATCGTGGCTATAATTAGATTAGAGTTGTTGTTGTGTAAGCTGGAAAATTGCATTTTTGGCTCTACTGTTTGGAGTTCTACTCTCAACTGAAATCAAACTCATTCCACTGAAATTATAACATTTTCCTCCTCGGGCTTGGTCTATAATAAGTTCTGTTATTCCGTCTGATGCCTGTGTTTTCCCAAGAAACTCAAATAGACTGCAGCGGTGTCTAAAAAAATGCCACTTTTACTCTCACAGGGTATTAACTGGTACCACTGGAAAGGCCACGAGTTCTCCATCCCCTTTGTGGAGATGAAGATGAGGCCGTTCAACTTCCGTAGCATCAGCAGCAAGAGGAGACGATCTGCCCCTGAATAAACAACCCACCCCACACACCCCCAGCCCAGGCCAGAGTCAGAGATAATCAGAGTTTGGATGAGAATTAGTGTGAAGTTTAGTGCCTCACTGATAAAGGCAGGCTGGAGTTCAACTTCGCCACTGCTTGTTTAGTGAGGCTGCAACAAAAGGCTAATACATTATTAATATTACTAATATTTTCCTAACATTTGTGAAAATAATAATTGAACACAACCTGCTATTATAATTAGGGGTGTTATTAGAGAATAGCATCTGAACTCTGTTTATTCCTGCACCTGGCAGGCGAGAGCTGCCTTCTCCTGCTGTACTTCTACCCAAATGTTAGAAGACAATGTATGTAATTTATTAACTGCTCTGAATGACAATGGTTCAACTCGCTGTAAAAAAAATAAATAAATAAAAAAACAAAGAAGAAAAGATAAACGTGAAGGCAAACCAAGATGCTTTGTTTTATGATAATCTGTGATTTGCCTTTCCTCTGAATGCCTGGAAATGTGCTCAGACGTGCCCTCGACTGTCAGAGGTAGTGCTATTTTAGCTATTACAACTTTACACTTTTAACTCCAAAACATACTGTACATGCCCTAAACCTCTTACCTGTAATATATCTATATTTTTATAACTAATGTGACAGAGTCCATTTAATTCAATATGATTTGATGCCTTGAATTTTGAGCCTTGATTGAGTAAATACAATGAATAAAAACTGGTCTTGGATTTATCCTAATATAAAACAATTAAAAAAAAAAAAACTGAAGATCCAGAATTGTCATTTAAATAGCAGTTCACCAGCAACAGCTTCATTGCCTTCTGCTTTATTTTATTTCTTATGTCTACTGCTGACTTATTTGTGTTAGTTACATATTTAGGCAGAGTGAAAATAATAATGTGATTGGTAGCTGCACTGAAACCGTATTTGTCCTGACAGTGGGAGCACAGCTAGGCTATTGTTCTTTCAATTGAGTGAGTTTGTATAGTTGGTCATGAGCATTAAATGTTCACTGGGTTTTTTTTTTTTCTTTGAAGCAAAATGCACATTGCGTTTAACCCTATTGTAAAGAAGGGATTGCTTGCAGAGATGGTGCTGATAGATGGGGCGTTTTACCAAAGATCTGCAAGAAATATTAAGAAAAAAGACTTGCTGATTGAAAATAGATTCATATTTTGCATCACCAAAGTTACAGTATGAGCTTTTTTTCCTATCAATAGACAATAGCTCCTCATTTCAGAACGATTCAAAGGATTTACGTCTACCAGGCTTTATTTTCAGAGCTGTGATCACTGGAACTCTGCAGACAGAGGGTGAGCGCAGTGCAGAGTTTAGCCTGGCTTCACTTCCCCCGCTTGCTGGGATGAACTTAACACAAAAAGCAGAACAGAAGGTGGAGCGAAGCCAAAGTCTTCTATTCACCATTTAAGCTTTTCATTGAAATGAAACAATCGACTCAAACTGCTGGGAATGTATTTGTTTTATACTGAGGAGGGCGTTAATCTGCAGCATTCAGGGTCAACTGACTGGTTCTGGAAACGGTTATAGTTTTCAAGACAAAACATACACAACTACCATGAATGAAAACACAAATTATACTGTCCTCTTTAGTTTGTGGAATTGATAATAATAATAATAATAATAATAATAATAAATTATTAATAATGTGTTATGTATTGTCATCACTGTATGTTCCCATACAATGGTGAAATTGGCTCTCTGCATTCAACCCATCCACCACCAGGTGGAGCAGTGGGCAGCTATGGAAGGTGCCTGGGGAGCAACGTGGAATAGGGTGTCCTGCTCAGAGACACCACGAGATGTGTGATGATTGAACCCGGGATCTTCAGGTCCTGAGTCGGCTGTCCTGCCCCTACACCATCTCTGCCCCCATTAATTGGTGTCACCATCACTGCAAGCAACTTTTGGCTTTTCCTTCTTTGATCAGCTGTAAATCATATTCGTCTGTGCTTCTGTTTAAATGTTCATTTAAATTGATCTGCATTTTTTTCTTTCCTCATTAGACTTGAAAAAAAATAGGAACTCTACCCTTACTGACTACTAATACACTTATGTAGATATAACATTTAACTGTTTTTTTTTTTTGTTGTTGTTATTCTGTTACCCCTTTAGATGCAAACTAATTCAGAATGCCATGCTAGCGTTGTAGTTTTGACTACTGCTGTGCTAACTGTGGGATGGAGTGTAATGCATGTCGAGTAAACAACCAATAGCCTGAGAGTCAGTAACAAATGTCCTGAGAGGTCATTCAGTTTGACTTGTGTTTATGTTTTTGTTGTCAGTCTGGGAGGAAGCTTCCTTTTAAAATGCAGGAAATTTTCCTGGTCAATAATTTGTGTTTTGTTGTTTAAATAATTCAGATTTTCTTATGCAATACGTTTCTCGAAGTGACTTAGAGTGTTTTCTGTGTATTATTTTATAAACTACTTGGATTATGTTTTCCTCCCTGGGGTTTGTACAAACGACCAAGAGGCTGACGCTCTGCCGAAAAGAAACAGTGTCATTTGTGTTATAGGAAGTTTACCTATTTCACACAACAAGGTGCTTGATAATCCAGAAAGCTGTTTTTTTTAATTTACATTTATCTTTTTTCTGTTTTCAGAATTATTTATTTCACTTGTTTTACATCGGTTTAAAACGTTAATTAGCATGGGATTACCACTAAAGTGTTGCACATGTGATAAATAAATATATTTTAAATTATTTCATTTTTTTCAGGAAAACCCTGTTTTGTTTTGGAAGCATACCTCCAATAATATTAAAAAGCGGCACCTCAAATATGTATAGTGTGGCATTACTCCTCTTAGCTTCAGCTTCTTGGAAAGAAGAAACAATAATTGGCTGTGTTTTGTCTGTACTATTTTACCATGATGTAAAGATCTGTTCAATGTACTGTATAACATTGTTTTAAAGAGTCTTTACCCTATCATTTAAACTAAGACTGAGCCTCAGTGATCAGAATGTGTTTGAACGCTATCATTTTTGTACAGAAGACTTGTTTTATTTAATTATTCCTTTTTTAATGACTGCAGCCACGCAAGGGCCAGTATGTCATTTACAATAAAAGCAACTAATAAAAAAATGGTTTTATGTTGACAGCTTGATTAGCTGGAAATCTGTGACTGCTGTTATCTGAGACCTTGGCATGGAAATGTAAATGATACAGTGTGGATTTTGACTGTTCGAAAAGCTCATATAAGCTGAAATGAATGATTGATTGTTGGATAACCTTGAATATTACTGTCAAATTTAGCTCTAGTTTAACTTAAACCTGTACTATATAGTTCCTTTTTTAATACATTTTCTACGTATTAATAAAATTATGAAAATGAATAAAATCATTGTCTCCCTGTTTTGTGAAGTCAAATAAATCAAATCTATTTAAATAGCACATGTTAAGAGCAATTATTTTTGTGCAACGTGTTACACACAAAACAATAAACTGCAAAAGTATAGTACCAAACACAAGAGACCATAAAAAGACAAACAAGTTAAAACTAAAACATAAAAATACATAAAATAAAACCATTAAAATTGTGCCAGAATGTCGACTCTTGGACTCTATTAAAAGCCAACATGTACAAAGTGCTTTAAGGTGAGGTCTGTCACAGTTTATGAAATAAAACTGAAAAGGCCCAGTCATGTCTGTGGACCAGCCAAGACTTTGAGACAACTAAAAGTAAATGATCAATAAATCTAAGGGATCTGAAGGGCACAGAAATATACAAGAGCCTGACCATTCAGAGCCTTTTATTCAGGTAATCCTGAGAGTCTGGCCTGGCTAACACCAACATACAGAAATTAACAGTAAACCATTTGGGAGGTACTAAAAGCATGAATTCAAAGTCATTAAAGGATAAAATCAATTTCACTTTAAATAAAAGCATAGATTTTGAAACAGGAGCTGTTCAATACAGAACTAATCTGTTTCTCAAGGTTTAAATTCAAATCAAATATCATCCCCAAATCTTTTGCATGAGGATTTGGAAACAGCTCTGTTTCCCAGTCCTGTAGGAAAACCACTATGGTTTCCACCCATCCATCCATTATCTTTACCTGCTTCTTCCGTTTCGGTCGCTGGTGTCCATGTCCAGCCATCACTGTGCGAGAAATGGGGGACACCATAGACAGGTCTCCAGTCCATTACAGGGACACAGAGAGACAAACGAGACAAACAACGATTCACTCTCTTACTAGGGACAATTTAGAGCCGCCAGTCAGCCTAAAATGCATGTTTTTGATCTATGGGAGGAAACCAGAGTGCCAGGGGAAACCTACGCATGCACAGAGACAACATGCAAACTCCACCCAGAAAATTTAAGTTTATGCTCATTAATCCAGGTAATAAATCCAACAAAGTCAAGTCAGGTTCTCTGGATGGTTTCTTTCTTTCTATATATATATATTTGTTGAAACAAAACTTTCCATGCAGAAAGCCCCACTGGCCAGAACTTGAGCCGTGATGACCTGCTCGCTGAAAGGTGGCCGCTCTACTAACAAAGCCATGCTGCCCACATTCAAAGCCCTTCAAGCTTTTGCCTCAGTGACACAGTCAAGCAGTGTTTTTAGGGAAAGAGAATGATGGCACGTCGACTGTAGTTTTATCTGAATGTCATCTGCAGAGGAATGAAATGTGATGATAAATATTCTAAAGTTTGAGCCTAAGGGGAGCAGATAAAAAAAAAAAAAAAAAAGGGCTCAAAATGGATCCTTGGGGAACTCCACATTCGAGAGGGGCAGAGGAGGAAACAGATTCTGTAAGGCTTGCAGAAAACTCCTGTCAGACTGGTAAGACCTAAAGCAGCGTGCAGAGCCTTTGATTCCAAATTGGTCCCAGAATCAACTTTATTGCCATTGTGCAGTTAAGTACAGCAAACTTTTGTTCCGTACAGCCATCTAGAAAGATAGAAGAAGGTGTACCGGAGCTGTGGCTCCCTATGAGCGCTGCCCTTATTGCTTAAACGAGAAAAGGGAAAGAAAAACATTAGGAGAGTTGGTATATAAAAAAAGATCTCTCACACCATGTTCTTTACACAGGGCATGGTGTGAGGTAGCAACCAAAATCTACCTCAGCACAAAGCAACACAGAGAGATAAAAAAAAAAAAAGTTCAATACAGAAACAACTGGACTTTATTTGTAACAGAAGACGTTTCGCTCTTCATCCGAAGAGCTTTGAGAAAGCTCTTCAGTGAGCAGATCATCTTGTTTCCATAACTTCCAAGGAGAATTGAGATATTCAGCCTTCCAAGGCCAGAGCCAGATTCAGATTTCAACATTGTTCTGGATCAGGCCAGAGCTCTTTAATTCCCCCGTCTGCCTTTACAGTCTCACTAGTCCACCTCATGGCGACTCCAAACAGCCGAATTGTGATTACTTATACCAAGGTCAGGCTTTCAACTTCTAGATCTATTCCTGCACATTTCGAGAATTTGTCGATAATCCAGATTTCCACTGACCTCAAAAAACAGAATCCAGTTCTCTTAAATCCAGTTCTGTTTCCGAGAAGGCTCTCCTTCACCCTGTCTTCTTTGATCAATTATGTTGAGAGACCAGCAGAACAAATCCATAGTTTATAGTTGGGAAGGTATGCAAAAAGGGCTCTGAAAAGGGTTCTCAAGACAAAGAACAAAGCAGGGCCGGAGAGAGGGAAGAAGAGCGACCGTCTCCGTTGAGGGCAACTCAAAAAAGAAAAAGAAAAGAAAGCTACTTCAGTACTACGCAGGGCTTTAAAACCAGTCTGAAGCAGTTCAAGTTTTGTACATTTAAAAAAGGACTGCCAATGTATAAATACTTTATTGTGTTAAACTTTTATTTAAAGGAAGTTTTGAAATTACTTAAAATTTTAGATTAGATGAGTCATCATCAGGACAGAAGGATGTATTGATGTTTGTGCTACAGCAGATAAAAGCACACAGGCTCAAACTGATTAGTTAAAATGATCTTCAATTCAATTCACATGAAGAAGTGTGTGGATTGGAGCAGTTTGCTTCTTTATTCTGCATCCCAATAATGGAGCGGTACATTATAATTTTCTCAGCTCTGCATTTAATCAACGCTTATTAATCTAATTTTCTGAACTGTTTACTCTGGCTGAAAATTATACATTATGGGTGTAAATATTCAAAGTTTGGCAAGTTGGAAAATATGATCTCATGCTGGAAAATTATAAACTCCTTTAGACACACGTGTTATACAGAGCCACATGGTTCCAACACAAATCCTTAATTCAGCAAATTTATATTCATTGTTTCACTGTGGTTCTAATTAGCTACTAATTATTCATTCAGGTGTCTGGTCAGCAAAACCAACTTGGTAAGTAATGAGGCTGTGTGAAGTTTCTGAATACATTACAGCCAGACACAAAGAATTCAGCAGCACAGTGTTATTGAACGGTAGGGAACAGAGATCAGATGATCAGACTTCAAAAAAGTTCACACGCAAAACAAACTTTTTATTAATTTGTATTTTGGGGGAAACTTTTTGTCAGCTCAGTGGAATTTTAGTTTGATAATTTGATATGACTTTTCCCATTATTGCTGATTAATTTTCCTCTAATTTGCTTCCAATGTTCATTAATTGCAGCACTTTGAGGTCAGATCTCAAAATTCTTTCTCCTTCTCATTGGTCCTTAAATTTAAATCACATGGGGGTGGGGGTGGGGGTGGGGGGGTGTAAGATAATCTACAAAATGGGACACCCTTAAAAAGGCAGTGCACCATCAACCACAGTAATGTCATTATGCCTGTAAAAAGATGCATCAGATAATTCAGCTTGAAACTGATTTCAGCAAATTTTGTGAAGGTGTTTTGTTGCATCCAGCAGGTGGTGTGACCTCACACAATAAATTATTCTGTAGTTTAAATGTTTGATGCCTTCCTTTTTTATTCAGAAATCTTTTTTTTTTTTAACTTCTTGAAATTACTAAAAAATGTATATTCTTCAAAAACTGATACTTTTTTTAATCATAAAAACAAATGCAGCAGATTAATGCTGGAATGTTGAAGTTTTTTTTAATTATTTATTTAAATTTTTGTTTGTTTGTTTGTTTTGTTTTTTGTCTAAGTGGATGAAACTATGATTTCAATAACCCCACTTCAACTACTACTACTTTGTGACTAAAGGACTAATGGACTGGTCATATAATCTGAACATTTACAGCTGTTAAATTAATTTGTAACATGGAATGCTACCAAAATTCACAAGATGCATTGTATTATTTATTAAGCGTACAACATGTGGACAAAATGAGTTTTCACTCTGATTGGAGATTTTGTTTGTATCTGATTGTGCACCCCTCTGTTCAATATTCTGACTATTTGTAGCTCCTGATGTCAAACAGCAAAACATTGCTACATATAGTTTGTGGCATTCATTTTTAACACACGATTATACGTTTTCACTTATATTCCAATTCATACACATTTTTGTGTAGAATAACTAAGACAAGCAGCTTTTTGATGTCAGGCCTTAGTTTAAGTGTTAACCTGACAGGATGCCACGTGTAAACTAGAAAACAGCACATTTTAATGTGTTCTTATCATCCCATTTATAAATAGATTGTTATGTCACTTGTGAAACAATAAGCACTTTTTAAACACAGCTATACAGGTGTACCTGTTATGCAGCAATAATGATAATAATAATCCAGTTATGGTACAGTATATACATTTCATCCATCTATTCAAGATAAAGTTGAATAGAAATTGATTAAAATTAACTGCTACCCTTGGTTTTCCTGTGGCTCTTTAGGTGAAAATCTTGCCTTTACTCAGACGACGTTTGGTTTATTCAGACGTTTTTGTGCCAGTTCTCAAATTAAATATGTCTTTAGAGAGACTGCATGCATTTCAGATTTGGTGCCATCCTCAAATAACACAAAAGAAACAGAATGACCGAAATGACAACAAATTGTTCCTCTGCTTCGTACATGTTTCCTGCAGTGCATCTTTTTTTCTTCTTCTTCTTCTTCTCTTGGCTGCTCCCCTCTTCAGAGGTCGCCACAGCGAAGTAATTTGCACTAAGACGTGGCGATTGTTTTTACAACAGATGCCCATTCTGACGCAACCATAGACAACAGAGCTACCACAGCCCTCTGTGTGGAGCAGAGAGCTGCTGTAATAGAACAAGGAGTGGATACTACCTTATTCCACCTTACACTTTCAATAATTATAAGGGACTCATTCGAGTCTCAAATTAATAATTATTGAGTTATACACGGGTTCATTTCTTTT
>JAVCKU010000073.1:10688174-10704009 GCA_032273985.1 Hypsolebias coamazonicus
TGGAAGTAGCAAGCTGTGGACAAAAGATAGTTCAAATAAAATAAACTGAGTTTAGAGAAAAAAATTTCTGCAAAAATGTAGCATGGATGCTGAAAGCTGAATGACTTTCTTTGCTGAAGAAAAAGAAGCAGAATACTTCACACTATCAAGTGGCTGGCTATAACCTAAAACAAGAAAAGGTTAGCTAAAAGTATCAAAATGTAAGTTAGAAGTACAAAGTAGTACTAAAAGCTAAACCAGGATGTGTCGGGACATTTGTATTGATAACACTAAGACATATCTAGTTCACAGACTGTAGCTCCAATAATACAACATGGTGGCTCCCAATAAACTGACATTTTGTTTCAGTTTTAAACCTTGGCCTTTAATGGAGCTGCTATGCTCATGCTTATTTTCTTAATGATTGAATGATTTCTGTTGTGGATGGATTGAACTCGGGAGGCCAGATATGGCCTTCAGAGGTCTTGTTCAGGAGTCGCCACAGCAAGTCATCCTCCCCTATTTCACTCTGTCCTCTGTCCTTATTCCATCTACCTCCACGTCCTCTCCAAATTCATCCATATATCTCCTCTTTGTTTTTTTCCTGGCAGCTGCATTTCTAACATCTTTCTACCAGTATACCCACTGTCCCTCCTCAGGAACTCTCCAAATCATCTCAGTCTGGCCTCTCTATCTCCCGCTTGTTCAACCTGTGCTGTACCTAAGATGATCTCATTCCTAATCTTATCCATCCTTTTTACTCCTAAGAAGAACCTCAGCATCTTGTCTTTTTGTCAGTGCCACTGTCTCCAGACCATACAACATAGCTGGTCTCACCACTGTCTTGTAAACTTTTCCTTTGACTTTTGCTGACACCCTTTTGTCACAAATTACTCCTGAAACTTTTCTCCATCCTGCCTCAACTCTTTTTCACCTCTTTACCACATCCCCCATTATCCCGGACTGTGGACTCCAAGTGCTTGAAGTCCTGCACCTTTGCATGGGGGCTGAACAGCTGGTGAGAGAAAAGCTTTGCAGAGAGTGGTAAAGGCTGCACAGTCTGTTGGAGTCAGCCTCCCCACCCTCACAGACATTTACACCTGCAGATGCAGGAAGAGGACCCTCCACACTGAAGCTATCTTTCACTCCTACAGCACATCTCACCACTGTCCTGCTGTCCTCACATGTCCTGTACCAGTCTAACATACTTCTCTGCCATTCCAGATTTCCTCATGCAATACCACACCTCCTCCCTCGGCACCTTGTTGTATGTTTTTTCTAAAAGCCTTTTGTTTGTCTACAACTATGACAAAAAACTGCTGATATAATTCTAACGTCACTCTCAATATAATGTGTAAAAATGAAGACAAAGATTTTATAAATGTGCTGTAACTGCAAAGCTCAATACACTATATAAAAAGATTAGCTAGGCGGTGAAATGAAATGCATGTCACTGTCAGATTTTATAAGTGCCACTGTTCAAATTGCACTGGATCCATTTCTCTCCAAGCATTTAATGCAAGTCTAACTTGTGCTGTTAACATTCACATAAGATGCAGGTCCAACCCTGCTCTGCAATAGTATGATACCATGCCATTGCAGTGATGCACTACATTTAACATAAAAAGTTGCCCCTAGGATTTGTTTTGGTTTTAATTTAATTTTTTTTAATTAGAATAAAAAAGCAAAATAAACCACTTGTAAAAAAAGGTCACCTAACCCCACCTCTAAATCTAAACTAGCACAAGTAAGTGGCACTAATTCATGATTAATGGCTCATCCATTCACTGATGTACAGCATCCATTCATCGTTTATTCAAATGTAAGTGGACTCTCATACAATGTATAAATTTTGTACGTAAATGAAGTAGTAATAAAAATGCACCTTTTCTGTGATGATTCGATCCACACATTGCTTCCCTGTTAAAGGCAGGCTGCACTTCTCCAAGATTTTGTGCTTTCCTCCCTGAAATAAAGAGCAGTAAGTTAAAAATGGTCAGTAATTCACTTTGATGCTTAAGTCTGTCAGTTACATTAAACTGGGTAATGTTTGTGGAGGACATGGTTAGTATTTTATTATTTCAAGGGCTTCAGGTGTTTTTGTGTGTGCATCTTAAATTATATTTAGGGCGTATTCAATAGACGTGTACCGGTAGTTCAGTTTCTTCTTCTGTCCCCTTTGAAGAAAAAAAAAACAACTCAAATGCTGCCTGAAAAAGACAACATACGTCATTCTACCCTTTCCCAGTCATGAATAGAAACAGGCTTCAGGGCAGTAAATTAATGCTCACCTGCTGGACCATCTGCACTGTAACTGGGTGCCAGACAGAGTCCCATTAGCAAGAAAACAGCACGCTTCTGTTAATGTAGAAGGATGTGCTTCTCATGCATCATATTGGGGGTCTGGACTTTCTAAAAGAAAACCAAAGCAGTTTCATAGCCTTTTCGGTTGTAAAGAACCCGTCTGGGTTAATTAATCTCTAACTGGTGCACATCTAACTGTCCCAAAATACCAAGTCCACTTTGTGTTTGCACATGGCTGGCATTTAAATTACCTGAAGATAAATGAAGGGAGAATGGTTTCTACAAAATACCTCATCAAGGTGAGCTGGTATGTTCCAATAAAAAGGTATTAGGCAATTTGTCAACTGACTTGTCCTTTTTCAGCCATAACACTAACTAATTATTACATAAAGGAACCAACTTGGAAAAAGGAAATTGCGGATTTAATTTAATTGGGTTATTGCTTACTCCTAATGAAAGTATTTTTTGGGGGTGAACAAAATACACACCTTAGCTGAGTGCTCCATGGTGACCACAACTTTAGTTCCAGCACTAGCCACCAAATCCATGGCTCCTCCCATTCCCTTCACCATTTTGCCCTGAAAATTGGGAAATAAACAAACCTTAGTTTCAATTATTCAAATGAAAATTAGGAAACATGCTTTAATGAGGGGGGGAGTTTGGGGGTTGGTAATAGCAATGACACCAATGCAATATTTTTCATGCAGCAGCTTATTCAAGAGGGAAATTTAAAACCTGATACTCCCTGAACAAAAACATGAAGATGAAAGATGTTTGTGTACTAGCTACAACAATTCCTACCAATGCTTAACGCACCCTAATTTTATTCAATTGCTGGATAAAATAAGAAAAATTCCAGTGAGACAAAATATGAAAATGAATCTACAGTACATAATTGTAGAGCAGGTAAAATGGCATCGCCACCATTTTTAAAAAATTGGTCTCAAAAATATTTATTCTCAAAAAATTATTCTTATTCCAAAAACTAAAAATATAAGTCTACTGAATGAACACAGTTTATGAAAAAAACTAAATTTCAAAATACAGCTAATATAGTATTTTTTAAACAATAAGTAATAACATATTAATAACATGCACATTTTTCATTAGGATTATTGTTTTATTAGGGGGCTTCCAAAACACTATAAACAAAAAGCCATGATGTAGTAGTGTTTTTTTTTTTTTTTTTTTTAATACCATATATATACATATCCGGTATGTTACTCACAAAATAAAATCAATCACACTTAGGTTCAAATAACCTCTTTAAAACTGAACTAAATTAAAAATGCAAGTATGTGGGCAACAACAACAACAAAAAAAAAAAAAAAAAAAAAACACTGGAGGTAGAAAAAGAAAATGCTTGTTCACCTATTGAAAAAAAAAAATCTACAAGTGCAGAAGAAATCTGTTAAAATCCAAATGTCTTAGTAGAATGTGAGAATATTTCTCTTGGAGGAGCAGCATCAGGATTTCAAAATTCTGGCATTTTTTTAATAGTATACAAACAAACAAACAATGGCAGTACAGAGAGCAGGGAGAAAAGTTAGGCCATGCTTTTACATAATTAGCTTATTCCAGTGTATCTTTAATATCTGCTGTTGCTGAACTTTGGGATTATAAAACACCACATTCATAAGTGTAGAAAGATGTCCCAGGTCAAAGTTCAGTTAGTAAATAAAACTTACAAATGTCCCCTTCAATTACAAAAAGATAACAAAATAAATCGGTGGCTTCTCACTGGAGAAAAGACAGCTACTTCAAAAAGACCAAAAGTTATCTAAAAGATCATCACCACAACAATTTTTTTTAGCTATGTGAAAAATTGTCTTTTCAGTCTTGCATTGTTCCCAGCAGAGCCGCTTTCCAAATACGGAAGGCTGACATGCTGATATGGCCACAGGGTGACGGCTCAGTAACTGAATTAAAATCCCATTTCCTCATCAATCATGTGAAGAGCCTGTTTTGCTCTCTGCTCAATAACCCGAGGAAATATATGCCAAGTGCGGTGCATCATAAGGATACTGTCTGCCAGCTGGATAGAGAAGATATCAACTGAGAGCACAAAGGATGCTCTGCAGACATTAGGTGGTTTTAAGAAGTGCGGAAAAGCACAGGCTACGCAAAGAGTGTACAGTATTATCCTACTGAGTGCCATTTATAGATCCCGCATTAACTGCCATTCAATATCTATAGATAGCAACACAAACATTTTATTTATGAAAAGTATATGTTTTGAATTTTTAACCCTCAAACACAATTCTTTTGTCAATCTTTAGCATTATTATTTATCATGAGATGCTTCTCAACATGATACTCTACAGAATGGCTTTATAAAAAATAATAGTGGGCAAAGTGATGGGTGGGTCAGGTCTCGTGTCTGTTCTCGTGGCAGAAAGGCTGAATTTAAATGAGCAAAACAGTGGTGTAAATCAAAAGGGGCATCTATTTAAAGAGTAATACCACAATTGAGCGTACAAGTCGAGTGATGATCTATGAAAAGTGTAAATCCAATATTGAGAAAAGATTTAATTACTGGATCTCAAAAACACACAAAAAAATTTAAACATATTTTGATTGAATAAGGTCAATGAGAACATTCCACTCCCTGTTTGTTGTTTCATATTAACAGCCATTTACTTCCCTTCATTACTAATTTACTAATTTATTATTTAAACCAAAGGGATGTCAGAGAACAAAACTGCAAAGTTTTTGATTCTTGGCATCTTTTTTTCTTGCCCAATAACAGATGACTAAGAACCTCTAAATTGGATGGCAGCTTAAGCATGGTTCTCAAGACACGAGAGGGAAATGTCATATTTTAAAAGTCTAATTTTGACAAGAAAAACAACAAGAAATGATAGATTACATAAAATCTGACTGAATTAATTTTCCTGAATAATGGGCTTATGACCAATTTTCAGCTGTTCAAGCCACAGTAAACTGTTCTTTCATATTAAATCCAACAAAGAATAACATGTAATATCACGCACCACATATACTGTATTATCTAACATTTGGGGTTCAGATAACTTAATTGTCATTGCTCTGATGTAGAGTTTACTCAATTGATCTGTTACTTGACCAAATGTGTGCCTTGCTGAATGCCTACAGATGACCTGGAAGTTTCTCATTTTGAGCTACATCCTACGAAAAAGTTAGCTGGCTGTGCTGGAAAAACTAATCCAGTGCAAAACCGCAAATATAATAAACCTTACAGTGGCTAAGATTGCGTTAATAATGCCTGTAATGTGAAGTTTGCAACAGTGCACTGAAGTAAAGCACAATGATAAAACCTAAAGGTTTTAGGCTTCAGTAATTTTGAAGGAAAATATGAAGTGATCTTAGAATTAAACTCCTACTATGTGTACCCTTTAAAATTAAAAAAAAAAAAGTTCCCATGCTAGAGAAAATATAAAAAAAAATACAAAAAGGTCATCAATATTTGTTTGAATGCGAGCTTTGCAGTAAAAGATGCAGACAAGGTGGTCTTATAGCAGCCAGGTTTATAAGATCAACTGTTCACATTGTGCCCAAAGCACAAGTTTAGCTGTAGATGGTGAGTCAAGACAATAAATACTTTTATGACAAGGTGACTAGAAAAGAAAACAGTTTGAAGCTCCGTTACTCACTGATCATTGTCAGTGACCGTTATAATCCTGTAGACTGGGATATTTTCATTAATAGATAATCTAAAACAGATTTCAATTCAGTTCAGTTTATTTATATAGCACCAAGCCACAACAGAAGTATTAGGGCACTGAACAGAAAAATTCACATATAAAAACAATAAGTTAGCATTATTTATCTGTGGAGCAGACTGCTTTGAAATTTAACTCCATCGCAGACTCTCATCTTGAGCAAGCATGAAGGCAACAGTGGAAAGTAAAAACTCCCTCATGAGGAAAAAACTTTTAGCAGAACTAGGCTCAGAAATTTAATCTGTTTCATTGTGTAAACTAAATTTTATCAATGAGTTAATTCAATCAAACTTTTTGTTTTGGTTTAACATAGTAAAGATTTGTTTCTTTCTGACTACACAAAGAATCCAAATCTTAGCTTTACTTAAAAGCTCAAAACTTAAAGATGAACATAATGATGTCCAATGTTTTACCACATGCATTTAAGTTGTTCAGATAAGCATTTTAACAAATCGTGTAGACATGGAAGCTGTGGTTCCATCTGAAATCTGAATGACAGAACATGCCCTAAAGTCACTCAGATGAAACAAGAACATGGTTTCATAACAATATCGACAAAAATATCCTCCAAATCACCACCGGTAGCAGGGTAATTTAGTAATTTAATTAAGAAAGCTTTGATGATACTGACCTTGCGAGTCTAACTAAAGCCATCACATGTTTTAATTTCCTCACCACTCTGTGTGCATTTGGCTGCTGCAATCTAAACACAACAGGACTCTTGAAAGAGTGGAGCTTTGTGCATTTACTTTGTATACAGCAGAAACCAGAACAAATTAAAATTTGCTTTGCAATGTCTCCTCTAAATCAGCTCTTAAGTGACAAAAATAATTCTTGGAATACACTTGCACAGTTTTTAGTCAGAACCATAAGACCTATTTCTAATTTTAAAATGTAAAACAGTTTCAGTTAAACATTTCAAGACTTCATTTGTGTACTTATATTTAATTAGTTGATTATATAAACTAATTACAATTATAACTAATTATACTTAGTAGTTAATTACCATATGTTTGTTAAACACATGTATTTACCGGTAATGTATTTTTGTGGCTTACTGAACACTCTAAAAAGTATGTCCATGAAAAAAGGTTATGGTTGTTTTAGTAGCTGTTGGAAGAGTGACCAAATGTGTATCAAATGGAGATGAACCAGTTAATTAGATTTAAAATTTCAATAAATGATCAAAAGAATCTTGTCAATGTTACATTTTTTTTCCATTTTTTTTTCTTCCATTTTTATTTATTTTACATCACTTTATAATGTAGCTGTATTTTGTTTTTATATAATTTCTTCTATTTACTTTTCATGTCATATGCTTTTTACATGATTGTCTATTGTTGTCTGGACCTCATCTGTGTTCTTTGCTTAAAACAGGTCTTTCTTGTAAATGAGTTTTCGCGGCTCAATGAGACTAACCTATATAAATAATGGTTGAATGGGGAAAAAAAAAAGTATTCTTGAAATGTATATTCTATATGGCTTCATCAGATCCTGATCTACAGCTTTCGCTGGAGCGGTTTGCAGCCGAGTGTGACGTGGCCGGGATGAGGATCAGTTCCTCCAAATCCGAGGCCATGGTCTTGAGCCGGAAACGGTAGAGTGCCCTCTCCGGGTCGGGCAGGAGATCCTGCCCCAAGTGGAGGAGTTTAAGTATCTCAGGGTCTTGTTCACGAATGAGGGAAAACTGGAGCATGAGATCAATAGGCGGATAGGTGCGGCATCGGCAGTGAAGCGGGTGCTGTACCTGTCTGTCGTGGTGAAGAGAGAGCTGAGTCAAAAGGCAAAGCTCTCATCTTACCGACTGATCTACGTTCACACCCTCATCTATGGTCATGAGCTTTGGGTTGTGACCGAAAGAACGAGATCTCGGATACAAACGGCTGAGATGAGTTTTCTCTGCAGGGTGTCTGGACTCTCCCTTAGAGATAGGGTGAGAAGCTTGGTCATCCAGTAGGGACTCAGAGTAGAGCCGCTACTTCTCCATATCAAGAGGAGCCAGTAGAGGTGGCTCGGGTATCTGGTTAAGATGCCTCCTGGATGCCTCCCTGGTGAGGTGTTCCGGGCACGTCCCACAAGGAAGAGACCCAGAGGAAGACCCAATACACGCTGGAGGGACTGTGTTTCTCGGCTGGCCTGGGAATGCCTTGGGATTCCCCTGTATGAGCTGGCCCAAGTGGCTGGGGAGAGGAACATCTGGGCCTCCTTACTTAGGCTGCTACCCCCGCGACCCGACCCCGGATAAGCAGAAGGTAATGGATGGATGGATAGATGGATGTTCAACTTTATTTATCGTTTTAATTAATTTACAAACTGAGCAGTCTTGGAGAAGAAAATGAAATTCAGTTTGGATTATTTATTTTAAATTTTATTTGAGTCAAAACATGAAGCTCTATTTTGAAAATGAAAAGCATTTCTATTAATCCATTTTAATTTGAAAATTGAGACACACTTTCTTCCATACATGCATGACCAGAATAGCATAATGCATGTAGGCCACAAAAGATTATACAGTATGTTCTCCTGGCTACAAAGTGTTACAGCTAACTGCTGCTGCTGTCATTTGTGCTTCAAATAAAAGTGACTTACTAAACTGATAGACATAGATATAGTATAGATAGATTCCTACACTAGTGTTTGCATGAACCTTGATCTTAATCCTTTTAGCTAATTAATCCTGTTAGAAATAGACTTTTTGTCCTAACTCAGGTTATAGTTATCTGGATTAGAAGCTGCAGCTCTGACTCTTGCTGATATTTCGTCTTTCAGCTTCGCAGAGCGTGGATCGAGAGAACCTTCCTGAGGAGAGAATGTATCCAGATTATTCCCAGCAAAGATGCCAGCAGGTAAACACACACCTGTTCAACACGCCCTGCATCAGTTCAGACTGAAACTGATTATTTCCTGAACAACCTTTGACCATGTCAGAGGGAAGAAAAAAAAAATAGAGAAAATGACAGCACAGAAACATCTGTACTGTGGTGTTTCGGGATTTATAGAATCCAACAGAAGGATCTTAGAGAATAATCATTGAATGCATGGAACCAAGCCAAACAAAATGGCCACTACAGTCAACTAACCTTTAGCCAGTTGTACACAGATTATGGTGAGATTTGGTCTGTTTGTAGTGATGAGTCATACACAACACACGTCCTACTCAGTGCACAAGATCTTTGTGTTAAACTTCGTTTGCCTGGCAGAAGAATATCTCATGCACAACTCAACAGACTTTAATGAAACTTACAGAAGAAAATAATTTATGTTACTTTTATAGCTTGTTAATTTCATAGAGAATCCAAGATGGCTGCCACACCTAGTCATCAGGCAACTCAAAAATATAACTCCTGAGACCTGCTTCTATATTCTTCTGGGATAATTCATTTAATGATATCTGTTGGGAAAATGTTTCGTTGTTACCCAGAAAATACTTCATAACTAATAAGATTTGAGAAGTGTCCCTAAAGATTCTGCATAAATGTTATCCTGTCAACTGTATAATCTCTAAGTACCGTCCAAACGTAGACCCAATGTGTTCACTCTGCCACAGCTCTGAGGAGACCATCACCCATCTCTTCTGTGACTCAGTTGTTCTGGAAAGACATTTTCTTGTTTGTAAATAGAAAGGTAGAAATTGACCTACCATTTGATGCTAAAACTATACTGTTTGGTTTCTTTTCTTCGAATATTTCAGGTAAGAAAGTCTTTGTTGTAAATTTAATACTAATATTAGCCAAATTTTACATCCACAACTGTAAATTCTCCATGTTAAAACTTCGTTGGGTGTTTCTCTATGGGAAATGCTCCAGCGTGACCGTCTACGGAAGCTCCAATGACATTATGTCTGTCAAAGACAGACCAGTTGAGCTGTGCTCATTGCTCCACGCCCACCATGACACCACCATTTTTTTTTTTTTAATTTGTTTTTAGTTTTCAACACCACCTTACAATCTAGCTGGTTTTTTTTTACTAGTAATGCTTTCTGATGATGCCGATGGCCTATGAAGGGCTTATCTGTCCAGACAGATGAGGGCTTCCTGAGTTTCTCATAAATAAGACATAAAAAATAATTAAAAGAGAATAACAAATGTTTGTCTAAGTTTCTCTTGACATCTCCTGGACCATTTGCCTACATCTCCCCTACTACTGGGTAGACACCACACACCTTCATCACATAACTCATGTGAAAGAGTCAATAATAATTCTCAACTTGAAGAATCATCGTATGTCTCATTATGGGGAAGTTCTGATGAAGTTGCACCTGCCAAACAATTCATGTGACATTGGAGATGCAAATTTCATTTCTATTCAATGTCACACGTTTTGAGTTGGTTATGTTGATAAAAAGCATCATAAACAAGATCTGGATGCTGATGTGTGTTGGTACTAGGCTGGACCAGCCTATAGACTCAATACGTTTATACAAAAGCATGCAGTTGGAAAGTTAATTTCTTCATGGAGTATGAAGATAAAACATCACTCTTCATGATATTTTACTTGACTGTGTGACCACAGAAGGGCTTGCCACTTGGGGAGTACTTTGGGTGTACTTTGTTAAAAAAAAAGCAATAGCTCCTTGTCACATTGTATAAACTGTCTTAGGTGTTGTATGGACTTCACTAAGAGAGTGGAGCTTAGAGCATTTTCACTTGACAAGTGTTGATGTGAAATGAACTTCAGATCCAAAATATACCGAACCTCAATTTTGTTTGAGGTCAAACTTTCTCACTGTTTTCTATGACAAGGCTCAAGACTAAGCCCTTGATTTTATGCTAAACTGATGTTCAAGATGAAAAACAAATAAGTAAATAAAATAATCCTGTGGCAGTCCAAAGAGCTCCCTACACCATAAAGTGTTCAGCTATTTATAACTTTTCCATTCATCCCATCACTGAATGAATGAATCACCATCTTCAGAGCATTTATGAACTGCTCCATCAACCTGTCAACCAATGGGTGGTAGATTCTGGTCTGAACAGATGTGATGCCTTGTGATTCAAAAAGCTCATATAGACATAAATTATGCTGGCTCGTTTTGTATCGATTTGGGGTTTTTAATGAGATGGCCAGGAAACCTGTTTGCAACACTCTTTGCCGAGACAGTGTGCAAGCACACCCCTGTGGAACATGATGTGACGTATGCCCCGAATGGCTACCACTAAAATCCATCTCCATGCCTTCTAACAGCATTTTAATTAACAAGAGAAGACACATGAGGCACGTCTGGGATATTCCGTGGATCAGTCAGCTCACTTTCTGGGCAGAATGCATATTCTTCTCATGCACAACAATAAATTGTTGCCACATTAAATATGCCATTTAACCAGCTATTAGGGTAAAGTGAGCTAATTAGACAATAATTTCTCTTTTAAACTCCCACAAATAGATTTTTTTTTTAAATCACAGTGAGTAACATGCCTGAAATGGAAGAACATTGAATTCAATGGGTTCAACTGCACCACTTGTAATTCAGATTTTAACATACATTTGAATCCTTGATTTAGACTATTATATTAATGAGTTATTTGTGAGAACAGGTAAAACTTCACATAGAGGTTCACCATTCAGGGTACTTCACCTCCACACAGTCTCAGTAGACTGTGTCACCACGGATCACAGCATACATACTGTACCATACAAATATACAAGCGTAAACTCAGCCCCCAAACAAGGTGACAAATCAATTTAACCCAATCAACTGATATTCATAATCAGTGAATGTGTGAGTTAGGAGCTCTTTTCAGTGGCTCATAAGTGGTTAAGTCACTAAAGAATGTCATAACTTTCTCACGATAGTCTTTCTGGTTCAAAATCACTGTGCACCTCCCTATGTCTGCTGGGAGAATGATGATGATTTTGTTCTTGCCAAGAGTGGTGATTGCATCCCTCTCCTCTCTACTGATGTTGGATTTTATTTATTTTATTTTATTTATTATTATTATTATTATTATTATTATTATTTTTTTTTGCTTTATTTGGTTTTTCAACTATCCAGAGGACCAGACTTAACATTTTTAGAATTTTCTACCTGGATTATTGAGCATGCTTCAGGATACTTTTCTCTATAGTTTTCCTTTGAGGGTAAATGAGTGCAATCCTCTTTCAGAGTAATGGCAGCCTCTAGCACAGGTTAGTGGCCACTGGTAGAGATATCACCTCCAGTAGCATCTGTATCTCTGCCTCAGTCTGCAGAAATCTCCAGTCCTGTTGAACCTGGTTGGTAGCGAAAAGCCAGCAGCTGAGTTTGAGTTTTCTCTTTGGTTTGTGTTGTACTCGCTGCAGTTAAATATACACTGAGTAAGGTTTTCTGCCAATTTCCTGCTTTGAGGGAAACACTCAAGATCAGTGATGCTGCCTGGTATATTCTGCGATGCTCGTCCAACATCAGGCTGCAAACAAGGCTTGTCCCAGGCCCCTCACTTGATTCTGCATTCAAAGGACAGAAACTAAAATGAACCATTTATGTTGATTTATCTTGATACAGTATGATGAACCATTACCCTTTTCTCCTTCTACACATGTGCATAGACCTCAAAACTCCATTAAGGTTATGTAAAAAACAGTCATTTTTTGTGTGTCCACTGAGACAACAAAATAAATGAGCAGATACAATGCAGATTTACATTGTTTTAATATGTATGTTTGAATTCTCTATGGTCCCCATAATGGCAATAAGCATTCAGATTCAGGGTTTAATAAAAAAAAAAAAAAAAGAAAGAAAAAAAAAAAATACATTTAGCTCAAAAACAAAATGAATGAAATGCAGCAACTAAAAATCAATTCTGACATATCAGCTGCATGGCTGATTGATGTCTCCGTCCTTGTCACATACAGTTTGTAATAACAATGTGAAAAAAAAAAAAAAATACAATCAGCTAAAGTCAAAGTCAAAGCAGTATTAATAGCTTCTGTCAGCTTTCCAGATTGAAAACAGGGGTTTGGTCACTCCGTTTCTGAGGACAGCATGAGCAAACGTCATTCTTATTGGCATATGATGAATACAAGTCACATTGATTGATATGAGCTGTCCCCGACATATGAATGTAAAGTAGGCTACTTGAGACAGCAGTCAGTTGCTACTCTCTGGCTCGTCTCATACTATCTGATGTGATGTGACAGTGTTAGAGCCATGGTGGACGTATAATCAATAGAGGCATTGATCTTAACAGTCAACTTATTATTTATTTATTTCATTTTAATGCTCTATAAGCCTTCTTTTCTGTGACATAAAATAAACAGAAGACAAGTGAACTGGAGGAGCTGCCAGGAGTTTACAAAAAAAAAAAAGAAAAAAAAAACCTCGTAATTACAACGATTAGCTAAAAGTTTCATTTTCCATAAACTGTTTTCTGATTTATAGTCAGGGTTTCCAACAGAACCAGTAAAACACGATTGGTTAACATTTAATTTACAATATATCTGATAGATTAGGGACTATTGATGCTCATTCTCATTTCAAAACAAGTCAAAGGCAGATTTTTTTGTCTACTTTTTCAACAATCACTAAATATGGGGCCTTCTGATTTAAACAAAAACAGACAATAAATTAACACCGAATATATACTTTTCTCCTATTTATCAAAATGTGTAAAATATTTCAACCACATGTAAACCAATTGAAAAAAATTCAGTGGTAGGTCATTTGTATCTGCCAGTATATATTTTCAGAAATGTAATATCTAGTGTGATCAAGGGTTAGTGGAGCTGATCTAATCTGTTTGTTTTGGCTGCTCTCCTATTTCTTGTGAACATTTGAGGATGTTCTTTTCTCTCTGGCCATCAGCGATCTCCTCTTTTTACTGAACACGGCTCCCACGGGTCGTATCTTCATCTCGGTGAAGTCAAGTGATGTCAGATGTCCCTTCCATGGTTCCCAGTTGACTCCCTAACAGCAAAGTGGCAGATTGAATAAAAAACAAGAAGGACGGATGAGATAAAGGTGAAAAAAAAAAAAAGAAACAGAGATGACAGACAGGTAGGAAGGCCAATAAAAAAAAGTAATAAGCAACAGCTTCTGGCTTCATATCATGTGAGCACAAACATCCTTTGACTGTTATTACGTTTTGGCGACAAACATTGGAGGAGACATCTGCACCAGCATATTACGGATAGAATCTCGACAAAAGAAGATAAATCCCCTGACATTTTCTGAAGTATCAGGCTGCCTAAGACATAATAACTGTTGTTGTTTCCCTATCAGCCCAGTGGGGGAAAAAAAAAAAAAACACACTGAAGTTTAAAGCCAGTTTGAGAAATGTGTTTTCTTATCACTCATGATGGATTCTAGTCATTTCAGCGTCTTCCCAACAATCCAAACCCTAACAAGAACTGGGCTGAGAGGAAGCTGCCTTGATTACGGAGCAGGAAACAATCTCCTGGTGTGCAATTTTTCTGTAAACAAAGCTTTAAAAGTCATTAATTTTTCTATCATTTTTGAATAGTTTGATTTGTATTATTTTAGTCTTGAAAACAAAAAGATGATGTGAACAAAGGTTGTATGCATTTGGTAAGTTGTTGCATTGAAGTGAAAATTACTGTACAAAACGTTTAAACTAAGTATTTAATTTAAGACATTCACATTAAAATATGAATCAAATAATAACAGAAAGATAATTTTTTTTAATGAAAGATTGCTACCCTTTAAGGCAAGTTTGCATCATTTTTACCAAAAAAATGCATTTTGCTTCTTTTTTCTTTCAGTTTTATTTTGGAAAAGTTGACAACCTTGTCTGTTTTTACTTCCAGCTCTTGGATTTTGTTTTTCTGCTCTTAAATTAATCCTCCCAGTTCACATTGTGTACAGCTTAAAGCCCAGTGTTGTCTCAACTCATCAAGGATTGTTTTGCCGCAGAGCTTCCACCGCGCTCACTCACCGTGCTGTGTCTGCTGTCACCCCATTTGCCGTTGAGGTTAGCCAAGTGACAGTTCTTGTACCACCAGGCACCTCGGTGGGTCAGGGCACAGTTTCCCAGTGCAATGTCATTATCTAAATCAATGGTTGTCCAGGGTCGTCCTTCATGGTAGGTCATGGCATCACCTGAACATCATTAACAAAAGTGATACAAGTGATTCTATTATTGAGTTAAAAATGCTGAATTTAATTCCCTTAATACTCTTCAACACAATCCTTAATACTGTTTATGGGAGGCGCTATCTGCTGTGTTTCTATACAAACCATTACTGTTTTAGTATGCCTCTTCGTATACATATTGGAAAAAACCAAAGCATTTTTAAAGCAATATGAGACTAACCCACCTGCTGTCCCTCTATATTTTCCAATAGTGAGCTTGAACTTCTGCTTGACCGGTGCAATCTTAAACTTGTCATAGACAGCGTAGACCCTCTCTGAGCCCAGACCCAAATCAAACCGCAGCTCGTACTGAGTCGGAGTGTTGGTTAGCTCATAAATCTTCTCCAAACCTGCAGCAGCAGACAGAAAAACAGAGGATAAACACCTAATAGGTGCTCATTTTGCTGTCTGTAGAAACACCCCTAAACATCACTGCAATGCTCACCAAGCCAGAACTCCTCTGTCAAGTTGCCAAAACCTGCTATGTACTGCTTCCAGCGTTTCATGAAGTCCAGCTTGCCAGTGTTACGGCGCTGGAGCACCTGAAAGAAGCAAGCACAAGATTTCAGACAGATGTTACACAAATAAAATAAGAAAATTGCTTAAATGGGTTTCTGTACTCATTATTATGGGGTGCCGTTTGTAATGTTGCACATTCAAAATTTAATAGCAATATTTTGGTTTATCTAGCTTTTAATAAGAAAAAAAATATTTTTTTTTTTCCCCAAGTCATATTTTCACCATGTTATTCATACATTTATAAATGTCATAGTTCCCAACTAAA
>JAVCKU010000073.1:10788427-10799192 GCA_032273985.1 Hypsolebias coamazonicus
GGAATAGGTCTGTGGAATAGTTTGGAAAATGACATTAAAAAAGTGAAGTCAATGTTTATATTTAAGAAAAAGATTAAAACTATTTTGTTGAAAAGATACATATGTTAGTTAATATCCAATGAATTACAAACGATAATATGTGATGAGTTATGTATTTTGTTGTATTATGTATTGATGATTATGTTTGAATTATTATTTGAATTGATTGTTTGAATTGATTTATTTAAGAAGGGGCAGATATGATAAGATTTTTGTTCGTCTTCTGCTACCTTTCATTTTATGTCTGTTTTTTAATTTTTTTTTGTATTTTGAAATTGTCATTGTGTTTTTTAAAAATTGAAATGAATAAATTAAATAAATAAATAAATAAATAAAAAATAAGTCAGTACCTCACTGATTTTTCAAGTTGTCTTGCTCACGACATGCACGGACGGATGGATGGATGGTACTTCTTGCTCTGCGACCGGGTACAAAAAGATGTGGTATCATCCAAGTAACAATTCCTCTGTAAACAAACATTTCTAAGAGTCTATCCTAAAATGTTCACTGTGTCAGTGAACCAACCAAAAACTCACCAGTATGAAATACCCCACACACATCTTCTTGCCACCCTTAGAAAAGGTCTAAAAGGGGATCAACCTTCAAGGAGCTTTTTTGTAGTGCAATGCAATTTTCTAAAAATCATTTTGTAACAACTACTGTATCTCTTTCTAATGACCATCTGACACTGCAGCTCCCATGTCACATGTGTGTCCGATACCGTGCAATTTGGAGCAAGTGTGACATTACTGTCACCTTCCACCCACTAAATCAGAAGCGTGCACTCAGACACAGAAGACATTAGCACATTAAAAGATGTGTTGCCATGGTGATGCAACAACCCATAATCACACTGTGAGTGTTCCTCTTGGTGAGTCAGCCAATGTTCATCCATATTAATACACAGAGCTATTTTCTTCCACATGTTCCCCATATACGAGTATGTTTATTTGTGTGTGTGTTAACATTATTAGGAAGCAGATACAATATGTCTTCATATGCCATGACTGTCCTCCATTCAGTTCATAGATTAAAGTGTGTTTGTGTGTGTGGGGAGGAGATGGGATATCTTCTCTGAAATGCTTTCTCCAGCGACCACCTACTTCTCTTTAACTCGACTCTGCGGCTGCCCCATTTCTTTTCTTGTCTCGCCTGTTTTCCCTCCTCTGATGTGTTTTCCAGAAATATCTCTGGGTTCCTGCTTTATATCGCCAGAACCATGCTGAGTCTTGCATAAACCAACATCCAGAGCCAAAACGAGCGGTCTGTAATCCTCATCAAGGCTACCAGAGCAAGGGCTAGGACAAATGCAGAGATTTTTAAATATGCATTTTTTTTTCAATACAGCTTTGTTTTTATGAATTAATTCATTCAACCAAAGCACATCTTATTTAGAATGTTAAATCGCCCTTTTAGGAATGTGTTTTCATTCAGTTCGCTGTGTGTGGTGATGGGTCACTGCAGCATGTCACACATTGCAAAGTAAATATTGCACTCTTAAATGATTCTGTCATATTTGATCTAAATCATAATAAATGCCCCAGGTTTGAACGTGTTGATGGTAAAGTCGTTCATTAGACACATTTTTTTAAACACTGCAAAATACTTATGTTTTATTATCAATGCCAAAAGCACATGGTGGTCTGTACTTTCTTCTGATTTATAAATTCTTTATTTAATGCATTCTGACTCCATTTGCTATTTAATTGTTATTCTCAGTCTTTAATTATCAAATAATAAATGTCTGAGTGTTTTTTCTGTTGCCAGCCCCCCTGCTGGCTTTATGTTGCCCTGTGTTTTATTACTGAGGGAGACCTGTTGTTCCCACTTCCTGGGTGAATCATAAACCAGACCTCATGCATGGCTGGTGATCGGCAGGCCAGTGTGAACTCTTCTAAGTTCCTTTCTCAACAGAGCTGGAAACCCGAAACAGTAACCTTTCACATTACAGTTTTTAAGTCTTTTTAGCTACACTTTATTGAGAAGGGCAGTTCAGGAGAGAGAGAGAAGACAGATTCAAACACAAATCCATTGAGCTGAATTCCTCAGCTGGATTTGGACGTTAAGGCTCCAGCTGTGACAGCTGCTGTTGGGTGTTAGTGTTAGTTCTGGCTCTTCTGTGGTGTGATGAATGGTTTGTTTTACTACTAAAGCAACAAAGTGTTCATTATAAATAGCTCTTCAATAAATACAATTTAATACTGTCTCTGAATGTGAAAAAAATAACTTATCTTCACAACATAGATATATTTTTTATAACTTATTTCAATCTTTGTTTTACTGAAAAATGCTTTCCAGTAATGCTTGCGCTGCTGATATAGTTAACATACAACACATCTGGACTCTCCATGCATCTGTTTATTCCATTTCTATTCCCACAAATACTGTTTGGCACCACATGATGCAGTGCATTATCCCAGCATGCACTTGACAAGATGAATACAATAAAGACAGGTTTCCAGATGTGCATACTGGACAAGAGACACATATTTACAATTTTCTTATTTTTTTTTTTTTTCAAGTTCTGTTTGCAATTGCAGATGGCCCCATCCAGTCCACTGAGTAATTTCATCTTTACAGTATATTTATTTTCTTTCTTTTTGTCATGGAAGGTTTATGAACAGGGTGAAAAAAGGCTGATTAAGTAATTACATAAAACATTTTCACCCAAGAGTAAAACCTTGATTTGTTATTTTCTTCAGTTTCAGATAAGATGCAACCTTTCTACAATGCAGCAGCCGCCTCTTGCTCTGTAAACATGGCTGTCAGTTACCGTACTTAAAAAGCAACGCATTAAAAGCATAAACTTGTTATTAAATGTACTACTTTTTTTTAATTAAAAGCCTAGTATTCCTTAAATAAATACATGTGGTTCAGCAACTTTCACAGCAGAGTTTTAGAATAATTTTAAAGGATTGTAACCGTTTTGACTAAACCTTGAAAATTAAGTGACATACAATCTCATGTTATATCTTGGGATTTCTGGTTTACAGCGTGTGTTGTATACTGAGCATGAATATAAACACAACCCTTTTGTTTTTTTCTTCCATTTTTGATGAGCTAAACTCAAAAATCTAAGACTTTTTCTGTATGCAATAGGCCAGCACTAGCATGCAAATTGCACACTCCCTCAGAACCTGTGACATCTGTGATATTGTGCTAAAACTGCATGTTTTAGTGTGACCTTTTATTGTGGTCAGCCTAAGGCACACCTGTACAATAACCATCTAATCAGCATCTTGAGGTGACACACGTGAGGTTGATGGATTATCTCAGCAAATGAGAAGTGCTCACTAACACAGATTTACATTTTTTTTTTATTATGTGAGAGGAAAAGGACTATTGTGGAGTTGCATTCGGGCCCAAAAAAATCTGATCCTACTGGATTTTATGGCAAACCATGTTGCCATTTCCGAACCCCATCCGACCTGACGAATTAACAGTAACTACAGGTCCGAACCCCCACAAAAACCCTAACATTTTTAATTAAGCTTTGACTGCTTATAGTATATTAACAGTCAACAGACACATGGACCATGGTAAAGTTAGTTTTACGTTGGATATTGGACATTTGAGCTCCGTGGCTTCAGCAGGGCGTTCTTCTCATTCGAGTTCGCCTGACCGAAATCAGACTGCCTGCATCGGATCAAATGAGGGGAACACACAGCTGAAGCCACGGAGCTCAAATGTCCAACATCCAACGTAAAACTAACTTTACCACAGTGACAAGCAGCTGAATAAAAGGGGCAGAAGATCGGAGCTTAAAGGGTGTTTGTCCTTTCATGGTCGTCAGCATTAAACCCTGTTTCTGCCTTCATTCTTATTTATTCAGACACAGACCGCTCTGACACATCTGCTTTGGGATCTCACCTGTTTGGGTTGTCGGCTGTGAGCATCCGCTGAGTGCAGCGGCTGAATGAATGTTCATTTGGGCAATGGATCGCTGCCTAGCTGTATAGTTCCATCTGAAGCTTAACTGAACCTGATTTTACCTCTTTCAAGGCTGGTCAGGTTGCGTTGAAATGGCTGTGTGCAGCTGGTGATTGTATGGCAAGTCATGTTGTCATATAATTGGATTTTATGGCAAGCCATGTTAACAAATAATTGAATTGCGACTGATCTGCTGATGCAATCAAAAGCCCGACACCCACCCAGCACATTATCATGGCCCGGCCCACCCCGAATTTGGGTCGGATCAGGTTTTGGGCTCAGGTTAGAAATGACAGCCTCTAGCCCATTGTGTACTTAGAAAAAGTTATAGATCTCTGAGTTTAGCTCATGAAAAACTGGAGCAAAAACAAAAAGTGTTGTGTTCATGTTTTTGTTTGTTCCGTTTATATAATATTCAACTATGGTACTACAGCAAATTTTATTCAGTGTCGGTTATATGAGTAAGTTAAAGCCATTTTGTGTTGGCTAATATTAATTAGCATTTGCAGAAGTCTTGATTCATGTTGTTCAGTTGTAGATGTAGATCCAATGATTACTATTTGTATGTTTCATGAACATTTGTCCTGTGGTTCATGAGAAATTTTGGTAAAGGGTAGGTACACAAAAACACACAAAGACATGGGTAAAACTTAATCTTCTGTACTTGGCTTGACTTTCTGCAGTGGGCAGTGAAAATGAATAGCAGATGTGCTGTGTATATACATACAGTATGCTCTTGTCCAAGGATGTTTTGTTCCAGTAACCCATTTCTTATCAGAATGGCCACAAAATCTGATGCAGACATTGTTAACCTGGTCGATGTCTGAGCCAGCATGACTTTGTTTCTATCTCTTGCTCATTATATAACAAGGTTGCTCAGAGGTTGGCATCAAGATTTTAATCCTGAACCCCTGATCTTCCCACATCAAAGTTGTGGGACTAAACCACTGTGCCTACTCCCAGCTAAAGTGATGAGTGGTAATAGATGTAGCAGCCCCAAGCAAATGTAACATCTGGGGGAAGGAGCACAAGAAGCTCTCGAAATAACAAGGGCTGAAAGAGGAAACACAGAAAATGTGGTGAGTCAAGGCATCAGTAGTCCCGTATTTATTGAAGCTCTTGATGCTGTGACCCCCACACTGGAAGAGCGGCTCCAACAAATCCCAGGAACAGACTCAGGGATCCATGTCCAGAAGAGCTTAGTCCTCGGAACAGCTAAGATACTACGCTGAATTTGGAAACATTTGGAAGAAAGTGGAACTGCACAAAAGACGAAAAAACTGGCATATAACATTTTGCTTTTTAACTGTACCAATTAAAAAAATGTTAGCCAAACAAAGAAATTCATACAGCATGGATTTTTCCCATATTTGAGAAGAGTATGTGTAATGCCTCAGTCAGAACTATCACTACAGCATAATAAAAGGGGCATATTGAGTCAGAATCGAAGTGACTGCTGCATTTACAGTCAGCTTACACCTACATTCATGTTACTCACAATCTAAACTGAATTATTTCAATTCAGTTACAAATATAGACATCAGAAGACCACAATGTTAAATTCCCAATAGCTATATTTACCTTTTCATTATGGCCTCTGATATAAACTGAACACAAACCACTAGGGTGGCTATGGCTGAGTGGTTAGGGCAGTCGTCCTCCAATGCAAGAGTTGGGGTTTGATTCCACCAGCAGTCACATGCCGAAGGGTCCCTGGGCAAGACACTGAACCCCTCAGTGTCCCAACTGTGTGTGTCCCATTGGTGTAAAGCACTGTTAACGTTCGAAGCGGGTGGAGATAGTAAGTAGAGTGCTGTATGAATGGATAAACAAGGGCACAGATTGTAGTGTAAAGCCTTTTGAGTGTCTTGATCAGATAGAAAAGTGCTATATAAGTGCAGTCCATTTACCATTTACTAGACAACGTGTTTCATTATGTAGCTTGATTGTTGTACCAATAAAGAAGTCAAAACCTGCTTGATTCTGCCAGACACAATTAACAGAAAAATGCTATGTTACAATCCAACAACCCACATTTTCAAACATTTGCTGGCAGGTACTTTTAGTACATTTGTTGAAAGAGCCAACAAATACCAAACCTGTAGTTCAGCTCTTGCTGTTGCACAATAGAGCTTACTATAATTAATGTTACTGTATGCAAGGAATTTCTAATTACATTCAGACTGGCCTGAAATATAGACCAAGTTAATTTGGCATGAGTCACCAGTTGCCTTCCAATTTGTTAGTTACATTCGAGTGACCAAACTAATCCTAATGAACACTGTGGAAAACTTTTAAATGTCATCCTGCGTTATTTTAGCTGATAACTGTTAAAGCACTTCTAAGGTTTAGATAAATTTACATGTGATGAATGTTGAGGTTTGGTATCTATGATGTCTTCTAGCTCATTTATTTTATGCTTAAAAGTCTTTATTTTTTAGTCTCATGCACTTCAGTGACATGAGCTCTCTAAATCCGATCTTAAAAAAAAAATTCTGAATGCAGTTCTTTGAAAATAAATTTGCAATTTAACAATTAATTAAATGAAAGAGCTTGTGTTAAGCCTCATGATCATTTAGAAAAGCCACAAAGTTCTCCACCCAGGTCAATAGCCTGGGAGAGAAAAGGACATTTAATCAATACGAGCTCCAGATGAAGTACGTCATGCAGCTGTTGTCAGAGCAGATTTTCACAGGCAGAAAACCAGGTTAGTGTGATTCATGGCTGCCAGTTTGCATTCCTTTACCGAAGACAGTACATCTTTAAAGCCATCCGGTAAATGAACGGAAGAATGTCCTTGTAAATGAATACATTTTGACAGATATAGTTACCAGTCCTTGCGAGAATGTTCTTCAGACCTGTTGATGCAATCAAATAAATTAATTCAGCTTTTAATTCTTCATGTATCAAACTAAACATCCAGTGCGGTTGATCAAATCAATGTAATATCATATTTGTGGATCTAGATATGGCTGAAAAAAAAAAAAGTTTAAACACATTTGACATTTTATGTAGAGAGCAGAATGTACTGCAGATGGCAGGGAGCAACATCCACCACACAGGAAGCTGTGCCAAAGGACAGCAAGAAATACCAGAGAGCAAAGATGTAAAACTGCAGCAGTGTTCACACACAGCCAGCCAAGCAGCCAGGCTTTCAGACACAGACAGGCAGTTCCCAGAGGGACATCCTCGGTGAATAAAAATCACGGTCCAAGCAGGAGGCATCGTTTTATATAATCCAGCCTTTCTTTATCACTTCTCCTTACCTCATCCCTGGCTGTCCTCAAACTACTGCTTCTAGCATGCTTCATCTTCTTCCTATTTTCTTGATTTGACGTTTATCCACCCCACATTTTCAACTGTTCTTGGATTTTCATTCGTTTTTGCTTTCCTCCACTGCTCCTACAGTACCTCTAATCAAGCTGGGATCTCAGCTGCATATCTTGGAATAGAAGCAGCAGGAATAGAGGGCAAAACACAAGGCAGGAAAAAAAAAAACAGGAAGAAGCAGATGTGATGTCACAGCTCGGACGTGATCAGCCATAGCAGAACAACGGTTGCACCTGTTGGCCTTACCGCCATCAAACATTGGATTACTGTATTTTGATCGTTTATGTTTTCAGGATTCTTGGGAAAGAAAAGAAAAAATATATATATTTTTTAATATGTTCAAATAAATCATTTTAATTTCTATGCAACATCCTGTTTATTCACATGCATTCAGAATTTAAATGAGGCGATACATCTTGATCAGCTAACACAACAAACACTCCTGATAACTGTCCCTCTCTTTGAATAAATCAAAATGCTTTGAGTGACCCTCATGTAAGGGGATTTAACTCTAACATGATTAAAACTTAGGAATGGTTCTTATAGGAATGAAAAAAACAATGAAACCTTAACATGAGCAGCTCATCATGAAGTGTGAAGGCCAAAATGATAATCATTTCTTTTTACGAATTACCAAATATTATCAGGCTTGATTAAAAACATAACTCACTACTTTCATTTTTTTATACAAATAAGATGTATAATGTTGAATAAGTCACTTGCAAAATGTTTGATTTTTTTTTTAATGTTTCCAACATTTTACTTTATACTCACTGTAAAGACATGGACTAAACGTACAATAATATCCATAGCTGCGTTTTTCTTCGTACTTGGCAACTTCAGTAGAGTCAGCATTGTCTCAGGATGAACGTTTGCAACTGGGGCTGTGATGAATAGGCTGAGCTCTTAACTCAAAAGGTGGCAGGTTTTTAGCAGTAAAAGGACATACAAAGCCAGACTAATTCAAAATAAAGAATTCCCTTGAGTGGCTGAATGAGCAGCAACGGCAGCTGCATGTGACATTTGTTGATATTAAAGTGACCCTCCACCTCAGACTGAGTTTGCTTTAGAAATGTTTTTATATTTAACCCACTAAATGAATAATCTGAATTTATCATGATAGTGTGTATAACATATAGACAGTGCATGATAAAAACAGACACAGGGCCAAACAAAACCCTAGGTCGAACAGCTGCTATGACGAAAGCGGTCAACGCTCACTTGACACATGACCTCAAGTCCCGACAGTCACCACCACTCCAGTGCTAGAAACCAGCACCACCAAAGCTCCTCCTCCTACTTCTCTTTCTCTTGTCTTCATTGAGTGACTGCACGCTCTGCAGACTACCACAGCTAAAGCCCCAATAAACCCACACCATTTCTCCTCCTCCATCTCATCCTCTTCGCTGACTGATTGAGGGCCCCTCGGCTCAGCACAAAAACACGGCTGCTCGTCTGTCAGCTGGAGGCACAGGACACAGCGGGCCCCCACTGACTCCTATTCAGCCCCAATGAATGACATTATTGAAATCTGAATCCAGGCTGTGTGCATGTGTGGAGGCAATGGGCTCACACCTGTCCTTTTTAGCACGTCTGTCTAAGAAGACAAGACAAGATAGGGGAGGGGGGAAGAGGCTGAGGAATGTGCTGCAGTCCCACCAACCCAGCTGTTGTGCTTTATTGGCAGTCGCTTGGAAAAGCAGACCTTTGCGATTTTTTTTGCAACAAGTGTGGTGTAGTGTTGAGGAGAATTTCGTCAGTTTTAGTTTCAGTTTTGAAATGGTTAATAATCTAAAGGATGCAGCAGAAAACCAAGAAAGATTTTAAACTGAGATTTTTTTGTCATTTAATCCAAATAAACCAACCCACTACATGAAAACCCCTAAAATTCATATGCAACAAGAAGTGAGTGGACATTTTATTGCCACATTGCAGGATCTCAAATTGTGTCACTGCTTAAAATACTTTGGACAAACTCCGAAGTACAAGTTAAAACAAAGAATCTCACTTCAAAAATTGTAATAAAGCTGTCAATCTGAGTCCACGCTGAGACATTTAGCAAATAAACATGGAATTCCTCAGTATGATTCAAAATTCATTATATCCTGAGTTTGAGATGTTTCAAAATGCTTGTTGACACTGCAGTACAGAGATACTGGAATATTGCTCCACAATTTGACCATTATACTGTTGCTTTGTTGTATGCAAAATAAAAGGTGTAGAGTTAAGGTCAAACTACAGTACTGCTAAAGATGGAAGAAGAAAATCTTGTCTTCACAAGTTGCCAGTTTTTATATGTGCATAGTGCCTGTGGAAATCTAAAAGATCAGATAATACCAAATAAGAAGAGCGTGTGTGAGCAGAAAATAGAATTTGTCGCTTTCATCTATGGCATCAGCAAGAAATCATCTGCTGCTCTCCCATGTGATTTTTGCTTTATGTGATTTTTTTTTTTTTATCTCTCGTGTGCTGCTGGGAATCCCCTTCCAGTTTATCAGACTTTAAAGAGTGTTGCTCAATACTGTGCTTAAAAACCACCTGTTTTAATATGAAAGTACTCCAGGGGAGCTCAAGTCCGGCTCAAGGTTAACACATTAGAAAAAAAAAACCAGTAAGTTTTATTTATTTTACACCCATCTCTAGACGTGATAGTATAAAGATGGCTTTGGAAATCCCAGCACACACATGAAACACACAGCTAGAGTTGCAGAAGTGAAAGTTACCAGAGGCTTCAGTGGCACAATTTTGCATTTAACGTTTGTTTCATGTTGTTTACTTGTGTAGTTTTAGGTGCAAGCATGCAACAGAAAGTGACAATACGTGCTTTGCTTCTTTTTCCTGTCTGAGAGTGGCTTGGAGTGCAACAACAGATGGAAACATCAGCCCTAACCCACTTTGCTGTGTGATCTTGCTGAATTCTGAGTACATCAACAGGAAGTGGTATGACCTGGGCTGTTTATGAAAAGTGAAAACTAAAAACCAAATGTTTTAAAATGTACACATTTGATTCAGTGCCTATTTATTTTATTTGTGAGAAGGAATAAAAGCAAATCCAACAAAGTTAAGTCAGAGTCAGAGTCAGAGATTCTTTATTGTCATTCGCACTACATGTGGTACATGTGATGAAACGAGATTATGTACAGGGTCTCAGTTACATTCAACAATAAAATGTAAAAGAAAAACAGTAATAAGATCTAAAATATGAACTAAGAAAAACACCACCTAAAAATACTTTGTACACTAGGCACTAATATCATAGAATAACATTACTTCAAACAGCAGCACGAACATGAGTTTGTATGAGCAGATGGGCATGAATGAACACAGCAACATGAAATAGATTTTTGTCAGCAGCAACATGAAACAGATCAGCAACATGAACAGATCAACAGCAACATGAAACAGATCAGCAACATGAACAGATCAGCAGCAACATGAAACAGATCAGCAGCAACATGAAACAGAT
>JAVCKU010000073.1:10799865-10810766 GCA_032273985.1 Hypsolebias coamazonicus
ATTGGCAGCACATCACTGCCTTCCACAGGTGTTTGTGCCGAAGGACCTTATGTCGACCGAGTATGTATTTATCCGGCATGACGCACACCGTTCACCACTTCAGCTTCCTTACGATGGTCCATTTCGTGTTTTGGAAAGGGGACCTAAAGATTTTTTGGTGGTTTTGGGCGGGTAATCAGGAGAGGGTTTCAGTGGACCATTTGAAACTAGCTCATGTGTTGCCAGGGGACCCGGTTAAGTTGGCTCAGCCACCTCGTCGTGGCCGTCCTCCAATTTCTTTGCCCACTCTTCCAGGGTTTTCCCCTACAGCTGAGTTACCTCCCTCAGGTGAACAGTTAAGTGGCAGTTGGTGCGGAGAGTCCGCTTCACTTTCAGCACCTGTCGCTGTGAAGAGCAGCCATCGTGGCCGCCTTATTAAACTACCTAGCCGTTACCGTTAGGTATTTCATTCATTCATTTATTTATTGTGTTTTACACCTGTGATAGGTTTCACAATTTGTGTTTTGGGTGTTTGTGACATTCTGTGTGTTCAGGGGGGGGCCTGTGTAGTGGACACAAATGTATATATTTCATGTCAGAATGTGTTCTTATTGTGAAAGGGACAGAATATAAAAAGAGCAGTTCAACGGTTGTAATTCAGTTGTTTCTCCTGAGCTTGATGTTGGAAGACGTTGAGAATAAATCAAGACTCAAAATATTTTTCATCTCTTTCTGCCGACTTCCACAGGGTTCTATTTTGTGGATCATCTCATTTGGGATTACAGTACACATTTCAATGTTGTCTTGCCAAATAAAAAAAAAAAATAATAATATAGGAATCCTCTATGTACTTCAAATGTTAAAAACATATATTTCCAGTTGAAAATCATAATGAACAGTTCCATATTAAAAGTCTTGCATTTAAACCTTGTTTAGAGCTCCAGGCAGTTCTTTTTATTATTATTATTCAAGAAACAAAGTCCCTTTTTTTACAGTCCTGTTTTCTTTTGAAGATAAATTTAAGCTGGTAAGCTCTACGTTGTTCAAGCCATTTTACACAATAACTATCTAAACATTCCTTTTAATTTACAATTTGTAGAGCTTTTTTTTTTTAAGTTAATATTTCTGTTAGAAATTCATATTTTATCTAGGCAGATGAAAGTTTTATTTATTTCCAAGATGTGTAGTACAGGGCAACCAAAGAGTCAATAAAAGTTCTCAACAGTTATTGAGTTACAATAGGATGAGAAGAAAGTGAGAAATAGGAAAGATTTAGAACAACGTAACAGTGTTATATAAGGAGATTTGTGAAAGAGAAAAAAAAACGCACAAACTGGTTCTCTGTGAGATTACTGAGGATCATGCACAAACACACAATCCACTATGCAGCCTAGTGTGAATACTCTTTTGGATTGAAGGTATGAGATTAAAACTAAAACCAGTAGGCAAGGTTTATTACACCCAGTTTATATTAACTGCAATGCCATTATATTACAATTTTTTTTTTTTTTTTTTTTTTTACTTTTTATACTCCTGTTGAAAGGCAAATGTGTTATGGTATAGTCTCCATATGTCCACTCATCCATCCTTAAATTTTCTCTTGTCCCACCCATAACTTCTGATAATTTTATGAAACATCAAACACATAAGCATCATAATGAGACAGAATGTTGTGTACACTGTTCATCACCCCAACTTCAAGGTCAAGCTCACAAATCAAAGTCAGAATTTATACAAGGTCTTTGCTTGTCCAAGCCATACCGTCTGATCCGCTGAAGACAATTTATTGGAACTTGATACACATTAGCGTCATCATTCAGCAGTGCAATTTACACTTTTCATTGCTGTAGATTCAAAGTCAAGGTCACAAATCAAGGTGAAATGATATGCAAGATATTTTCTTGTCTGGGTATAATTTCTGATTCACTCAAGATAATTTAACAAAACTTGATACACATCTGTACCATTACCAACCAGTCCTTTCATAACCCAAGCTCTACAGTCAGATCACAAATCTAGGTCAAAGGTTATGCAATGACTTTGCTTGTCTAGGCCACTGCTATAAATTATGTGATTATATAATAATACAATAGTTTGTCAGTAAGTGTATAATGTCTCATATGTGGTACTCTTGTTTCCTATTTTGTTTCACAGCCAGTACAAGTTCATAATGCTAATTATTCAACTTGTTTATCTTTAATCTGACAGTACACTGACAAATCTTTTTTTTTATTCTTGATGCTTACATTTACCCAAAAGATGAATTAGGTACCCTTGATGAAAAAATATTTAGAACAATAATAATAAAAGTTCTCTTCACCCTGCTTTTCTCAGAAATGCACAGCATTAAGGAATTATCTTAGTAGCTTTGGCTTTGAACAGAAAAAAAAAATATTGTCACGCTTCAAAAAATTAAACTGTATTGTTATTTAACTTACTTATATACTTAAAAGATTAATATAAATCTGTAAACCAGCCACTAGGAAGGAAAAGCCATTGTATCTCTTCTGCTGGTCCCAAGGCTGGGCTAATATGAGTGAGGGTTGTGTCAGGAAGCACATCTGATATAAAACACATATGCAAGTTTGTCTGAGCAACACCATACAAGATGGGTCGAGGCCCAGGTTAACGACAACTTCCACCAGTGCTGTTGACAAATAGGGTGCTGGCAGAAATTGTGCTACTGTTAGTGGAAGACCACGAGTCAGGAGACAGACAGAAGAGGAAAGTGAAGAATGTAGGACTGAGGGTGGCAACTCTGAATGTGGGGACAATGACAGGCAAAGGTAGAGTGAAAAGAAGGAAGGCAGACGTTTTATGTGTCCAAGAGACCAAGTGGGATGGCAGCAAAGCCCACAGCACTGGAACAGGGTGTAAACTGTTTTAGGTGTGGATAGAAAGAGAAATGGAGTAGGGGTGGTCCTGAAGGAGTTAGTAAAGAATGTAGTAGAGGTGAAATTGTCACATAGTGGGATTTTCAATATTACTTTTTACCTTGGTCTTCTGAGGTGGTCATGCAGGACTTTGACAGTGCTTTTGTCCTTCATCCTCTGCTAGATTGTTAGTTCCCACGAATGATTTCTTAGTGCACGTTTTCCATCAACCTAAATTCAAATTACCTGTGTTTCTCTTTGCAGTTTTCTTTGATGACTCTTGTTTGTCTGAACGAACTCTCCTTTGCTCCATTCTCTTTCAGCAGATTCCTTAGATCACCCACCTGCCCACTCTCCACCACTGCTTTATATCCCCCACCCCCCGGAACACCGGACATCTCACCTCGTCCCAGGACCTGGAACAAGGTCCAGGGATGTTAAAATTGTGACAGAAATGAATGACCTGAATACTTTATATGCCATATGTTTACAGATCATTTAGATTAATAAAAAAAAAGCATGGAAGTGCGAAGAGGCATTTTGTCATTGTTTGCTTTACAATACCGTCCCGCCAAGTACTACAGTAAACGTTATGAGTAAGTATATTAGTCTTACCACATAAACGCTACACTGTGTGGTTAGGGTTAGGCAATGTTGCAACATTGCACACAGTGATAACAGCTTCAGTGCTTTGCTGCCATGACAGACTGTTTAGATGGCTTGTCTGTCACCTCCTCCGTTACCTCAAAATGTTCCACCAATGTACAGAAATATTGTTGTTTTCCACGTGTCAGATATAATCTGCCAGCTCAAACAAGACAGATAAACAAACAAAAGATATCCAAACCACATATAACCACGATGAAAGGGTTGCACTTTACATCTATAAAGTGATAAAAATAAAAATATTTGATCTCTTCAAATTCAATCTTCTGGTGTTGCCTTTTATTAGTGTGTTCTACCACTACACTTGTGTTTAGATTTTTAGTTGCCTTTCACTGAGTTTGATTTATTGTAGGGTTAAATCCATAAATACAATGCATCTAAAATTATATAAAACACAACAATGAATATCTCTTTTAGAAACTCTGTCGTGTAAAATAATTGTACAACTTCATAAAATGACTTATAAATAAATATATGAATGTATAAACACATATACAGTTTACCGGTGCATATACAGAGTCGGAAAAGAATGGATTGCTCTCTTCAGTTCAAGAGTGAGGTTCTGCCTCTAGTGAAGGAGTTCAAGTACACTTTGGTTTTGTTCACAAGTGAGGGAAGATTGAAGCATGAGATTGACGGACTGGTGCAGCATCTGCAATATTGTAGAATCTGTGCTGGTCCATTGTGGTGAAGCGAGAGCTGAGCTGTAAAGTGAAGCTCCCTGTTTACCAGTCAGTCTACCTTCCTACCCTCACCTATGGCCAAGAACTCTGGCGAATACAGGTGGTTGAAATGAGTTTCCTCCGCAGGGTAGCTGGACTCTCCCTTAAAGCTTGGGTGAGAAGTTCTGTTATATGGGAGAGACTTGGAGTAAAACCGCTGCTCCTCCATATCAAAATGAGCCAGTTGGGATGGTTTAGATATCTGGCAAGGATGATTCCTGGGCACCTCCCTATGGGATGTACTTGGGGCATGTCTGACTGGGAGGAGACCCCGAGGGAAGACCCAGTACATGCTGGAGAGACTATGTCTCTCAATTAGCCTGGGAACGCCTTGGAGTCCTCCCAGAGAGCTGGAAGGGTCAGCTGTGGAAAGAGACATCTGGGCCTCCCTGCTCAGGCCGCTGCACCCACAACCAGCATCAGGTGATGGTGTGTAGAACCACTGTTGAGGTGAAGAGGAAAGAGTAAAATCAGAGAACAAGACCAAATGGTGAAAGTTGAGGAAAGTAGGTTGTTGTGAGGAGCTGTCAAAGGCTGGTTTAAAAAAAAAAAATAGGGGCAGTTGCAATCTGTTTAGGGCCCTGGGCGAACAACCACTGTGAATTGATGTAGGGACTGTCGTACTGACATAACAAATTGTTAACAGCTAAGATAAAAACATACAGGCCCATATGCTCAATTTGTGAAACATTCAGAATAGAAGACAAATCAACACATCTTCCAGTTAATGGCAAATTAACATGGTCCAAGCTACATCAAAAGATCATTGCCTTTAGTAATTATAGCTGCCTAACATTACTTTCCCATGTAATAGTTTAGTTTTAGAGTAATTTCAATTTTCAAAACGGTCATGTTTTCTGCTGAAAACCAGATATGCAATCCTAAGCAGCTAAACTAATTTAATGTAAGCCTATCTTGCAACAGGCTATGGTCTACATAACATAACACCTTTCAAACTCCAACCGATGACACAGCTGCATACCTTTATTTTTTGCTCCTTTCTCCTTCTCTTCTTTTCTCTTTTCTCTAAATTGGGCACCTAATGGCTTTAACCATTTCTTATCTTGCCATGTGGGCAATTGGTGCTCAAGCAGAGTAGGTTATCTCTGCCAATCCCTAAACATGAGTCAGAACAACTTAGTCATACACTATTTCACCTTCCTTGGTGTGCAGATTTATTTTTTTTTTGTATTAATTTTTCAGCTATTTCACACAAAACAAGTTTCGAACAATAGTTACAATAATCTGAATACAATGTGCTTTGTTTGAGATCATTTAATGATGTGGTTTACTTTCAGCAAGCTAACTGTATTAGGTGCACCACTGGTAAGAAAGAGCTTCCAGATGACTGGGCTACTGCAGCAACAGTGATTAGAGAGAAAAGTAGGAAGGTGGTGTGTCATCTGGACAGAGAAAAAACAATAAGGAAACTTGGTGGTGGAATAGTGAATTGCTGGAATTTATCCAGAGGAAAAGGTTAGCCATGAAGGAACGGGACCATTAGAGAGCTGTAGAGAGGGGTTAGAGATATAAGGAAGTACAACATAGGGCAAAGAGTGAGGTAGTTAGGGCAAAAAATGAAAGTGCATGAGAGGCTGTATGCGAGGCTGGACTCTGAGGAAATAGAAGGACTTGTATCAATTATCAAGACAGACAGATCAGGCTGGAAAGGATATGCAGCATGTTAGGCTTGTTAAAGATAGAAACGGTAATGTTGTAACCTGTGGAGAGAATGTGATGGAAGATGGAAGGAGTACTTTGATTCAGTCAGAAAGGACATAGAGATTGATGGAATGATGACAGAGGATACAGATGACTGAGTGAGAAAGCGGAGGATGACTTCCAGCATCCAAAGTAGCAAAAGTCTAGCTAAATACTAAAATTAACAAAAGACTAGCTAAAAGCTCAAAGTAGCAAAATACTAAAGGTAGTGGCTAAAAGCTGAGTAGCATAAAAAATAGAGCAAGTATGCTAAAGCACATTTTAAAAAGAACAATGTTTTTCAAGTAAATGAAGAGATTGTGAAGCATTTTATTGAGAAAATATTTTAAATTAAGCTAAACATTTTGAAAACAATAAAAGTTACCAAAAAACAAAAGTCATGGCACCATTCTCCTGACTGATTACCGGTAGAATAGTTTTGTATGAATGGCTAAAAAACATAAAAAAACAGGAAACAGAAAACGGGAAAACAATTGTGTGAATGCTAAATCAGCATTTAAACAACAAAATAATTCCAGTTTGTGCATGTTGTTAATCTACTTGTAAATATTTTATTAGCCTAGGAAAACTTTACATGCATAAGCAAAAATGTAATCTAGGAATAACTTTACTAAGGTCTGGGTTTAAAAATGATAAATGAAGCAATGACAAAACAAAGAAAAGAGCTTTAAAAAGAATCATGGTTCAGGAAACACATAAGATAACACGCAAACAGACAGTGAAAGTCTGAGTTGTAGAGATGTGAGATGTTGCCCAGAGGGAAAGAGAAATCATAGGAATCAGTATTGCTATCATGTAGATGTGGTTGATTCAGAACTACACAATGAAGGTTTGGGCAACTGCATGTTGCACTTTCTGTATTTGCTGATGTGTGTGGTTTCATATCCTTCGCCTGCGTTATGACTTTGATTAGCCTTGTGGAGGCGAGGACACCCCAGCCTTTTTTCCCCTCCCTCTCTTCCTCTCTGTTCTCCACTTGATCTATCTCTAAATCATTATTTCAGTCTGAGTCTGTCACACTCACACATTTCATGTCATGGTAAGTAATTATTGTAAGCATGAAGCGTTGCTTTGTCCCAAATATTTGCTCACTCTCATTTGCTCTTTGTGTCTTGCCTTACTTTCTCCATCTTAAGAAAAAAATCCACGACACATGAACACCAGGTATTTGGCTAAAATAACATCCCCAAACTAAAAAAAATTCAAAAACATGACAGTGTTAAAAATCCACACATGCGTCTCTAAAACTTTACTCATATATGACAATTAGAACTTAAGTTTTTAGGTATATGAGGCATATTTTGTTCTTGTTGGGTTTAACAATGGCAATCTTTAAAACAGTTGTAAAGACACTATCTGACCAAAATAATTAACTAAATGAGTAATCCTTTAAAAATGAGCTACAGAACATTTTTAAAATAAGATAAGATAGAACTTTATGAGTCCCGCACGAAAATGATGCATGCAATAGGTTGAAAAGGAAGCGTGTCTGTTTTTATTGGGAAATAACACTGCTAAGCTAAGCAGCATCAGTCAGGACAAATTTCTTTAATGTTTCTGTTTTAACTAACAAGGACTGAGATAAAGTTTATTATATTTTAGTGTACACATTATATTTTGTTATATTTTACCTCTGAATGGGGCAAGGATTCATCACATTGGGTTTGATAAACTTACCGCTTCACAGTGTGGGGTCAAGTTCAGTTCAATCATCATTAGGTTTCTTGGAGTGATATTATTTGGCATTCACTTTATTAATTTCTGATACGAATGTTTAAAAAATAAGAACCATAATTAAATAATACTATTGTTTTTACCATTTTATATCCATCTTTGTTTACTTTGGTCATTTTGGGTTATTTGCTGGGTTATTTTCATTGACAGTAAAGCACTTTGTGTTGCTCGCCGTTGAATGAAGAGTGCTCTAAAAATAGATTCTTACTGGCTGGCTGATGCAAGTTCAAACTTGCTGCTGTAAAAAGCGCACAGGAAGTTTGTTTATACCCTGTGACACACTTCTGTGGTTGGATTTAGCTACAGTGCATGGGTGTATGTGAGTTTTTGTTTGTGATAGAGAGGGTCTTTGAAACCTAAAATCTAGAAGAACTAAACATTCAAATGTTGCTTTATGAAAACGTATCTAAATAGCGACCTTTGACCATCTCTTTAATCATAATTAACACATTAACACTATTCATCATGAGACACACCTCAGATAAGACGATCAGACTAGAAACAAAAGTTTACAACAGGTTTCGTCAGTTATGAGCAACTTACAAAAAAAAAAAAAAAAAAAAAGGGACAGGTACTGCCTACCACTGAAATGTATGTCTTTAGATGATCTAATGAAAGGTGGCAGGCAAAATGCTTTCCTTCACAAATGTTTTGGTCTTTTATTTTTATCTAATTCAGGAATCGCCAACCCACAACTTACTGGGGATCCTTTAGCTGTCACTGATCTGGTAAAATAAAGGAGTTTGCTTTTAAAAAGCATAAAAGTGCAATAAAAAGCACAATAGAAGTGATTAAAAAAACAAAGGCAGATGACATTGGGGGATTACCCAAACCACTCCATGACCTTCCAACATCCTGTCTTCTCAACCGCATCTTCACATTTCACCTTTAACAAAAGAACAGTAAGGAAACAAACCTCAACCTTTCACTGTGGAAAAACTCATGATGCTATATTTGCATTTCACTGCTCATCACTTGTTTTTGTTGTATTAATTTGCATTGTGGCAACCCATAGCAAGCGATATTCACCTATTTGTTGCCCCACAAACATCTATGAACTCTACCCACACGTTCTAACCTTCAGACCAATATTGTTTATGAGAAAACATTTCTGTCTGCTGTGTGCCTCTGGTTTAATCTAGATTAAATAAATCTCCATTACGACGCATCATTGTGCCACTGCAGAGTTGTTTGTCACATCTGTGGGGCTTTCACTGCACAGAAAGAAATATGGTGGCAAGCAGTGATAGGCAAACATCTTTCTGTTTGGTTTAGTGCTGCTTTATGCTGCAAATGAGAGACCAGCAGATGGTTGGAATGTTGAAAATGCCAAAAGATCAGAGGCCAGCATGCACACAATGAGATTAAAAGTGAAAGAAAGCAGCTGCCCAAAACTGAGCTGTTAACATCCTTGTGCCCTCTGAGGTGTGGTGGTAGGGGGGTGGTTCAAGAGAAAAGGAATTTCAGAGGAGTTGTGTCCACAGAGATTTTGTCTTGCTATTGTGTTTCCATGGTCTTTCTCCATCCTTTTGGTAGGCTTCAAAACTTTAACCTGTCCGTTTTCATTTCAGAAGTCAAAGGTCAGGTCAATTTTTGAGTACTGTTGAAAATGTGTTTGTGTGATAGAGGCAGAAATGTAAACAGTAGAAACAAGGTTTTCACAGCTTGTGGCTTCAAAAAAGGGAACTGCTTCAGATAATGGTCTTTTTGTGATCCGTGAGTGTGAAAAAAATAAATTTTCTTTGGCTCTTGACTGGGTAAAACCTGGTCTTTACTACTGTTGCAGAAAGCAGCATTTAATATGCATAATTTTAGAACCGGAAAGACTCATAAACTGAGTCTAATAGGTCTATTTTATTTATTAACCTCTATTTAAACAGGTAAATCTCACTGAGATCACAGATCTCTTATGTAAGTGAAGCAAGGGCCTGAAGGCAGCCAAACATGCATGTTTTTGAACTGGAAACCAATGGGAAAAACCCACTAACACAAGGTCAACATGCAAACTCCACACAGAGACCCCATGTCAACCTGGGGACTGAACCCAGGACCTTCTTGCTGTGAAGCAACAGTGCTACTAACCCACTGTGCTGCCATAGACAAAGTTGGCCAACTAGTAGTTTGGGCTACATGCTATATGTGAAGCTAGATTATTTTGAATTGATTGATTAATTACAAAGTACATTTGTACTTTTACTGAGAGAAAGGGTCTGTTCATTTTTAAGATCACATTCTTTAAATACAGTATCTGTAAGGTTCCTTGCTGCTGCTGTAATATTTTGAACCTTTAAATGTTTATCCATTTCTGCAATACAATTTGGATTTATCAATTAAAATTCACATTGGCTGTTGTTAAATCACTCCTATAGAGGATCTGCTTCTCATGAATTCCAATGGCCAGACGAAAACACTAACAACTACATTGGCAAATAAAATAAAAAAAATTAAAAAAAATCACAGACTTTGTAAAATATTACATAAAATGGCAAGCAAGCACGATGTTCAGAACACAGCCAAGTACAACTGAATCAGTGTTTTGTTTTCTTTGTTTTTCACAAAACTACAGCGTCAGAAGAGACCAAGCCAAGCTTGACAGGAGGGTGATGTTCCACAAAGTTTCTAATTATGCAAATAATCTCATTTTATTGGCAAATTAGCTTTTTTTTTTTTTTTTTCAGTCGTTGCTTTAAAACAATGTGTAACCATTGTACTGAATGCAAAAAGAATGAGGTGCAGCTTCAAACGTATCAACTTTGATGCTCATCTTTTTTATTTTCCTGTTTAAATAATATCACAGTCTGTGCTGCCTGCAGAAAGGACAAACCAGCAATGTATTTATCAAAAAACCCTCACTTGAGGAAATAATTAAGCTGATCAGCTATCTTGTTTTTATGGACTTATTAAAGATGTAATCTGGCTTTACAAAGTCACTTTTTTGTGATTTTTTTTTTAGAAAAGATTTTTGATTTTCATGACCAAAAATATACAATTATTCATTCATTCAACCTTTATTTACCGGTATACAGGTTAATCCCAATGAGCCTCGAGAACTGATTTTAACAAAGAGTGAAGACAACAGAGAACAACAAATACAACAGACAATCATAAAGGATGCATACACATTGAGATCTTCTTCTTCTTTCAGCTTTTCCCTCTTCAGGGGTCGCCACAGCGAGTCATCCTCCTCCACCTCACTCTGTCCTCT
>JAVCKU010000073.1:10849339-10861510 GCA_032273985.1 Hypsolebias coamazonicus
CCTTATCGTCCAGCCCTAACAGAATGTTGTTGAATGTGATGGATTTGTGACTTAGGGGGGCGGCTGTGGCTGAGTGGTTAGAGCTGTCGTCCTCCAATGCAAGAGTTGGGGGTTCTATTCCACCAGCACTCACATGCCAAAGTGTCCCTGAGCAAGACACTGAACCCCTCATTGCCTCGGATGTGTGTCCCATCGGTGTATGAATGTGATAAAGCACTGATTAGTCTTTGCACAGATCTAGTAGAGTGCTATATGAATGGGTAAAATGAGGACAGATTTTGTTGTAAAGCACTTTGAGTATCTTAATAAGATAGAAAGGTGCTATATAAGTGCTGTCCATTTACCTGCCCAGGTGGTTCTCTTTGCACGGTGAGTGCTGGAGATTGGCTCCCAACTGCCATGCGACCTGAAAAGGGCAAGTGGGGAAAAATAAATGGATGGATTTTTTTTTCTTTGTTCAACTTTAGTATAAGTATTACTGTATACAGCACATTATAAAAATAAATTCCATTTATGATTGGAACTGTGACATGCAGCATTAGTGTGAGTATTACATTCTTTTTGACTTGAGTACTTTGCTCTCATTCCTTCAGGGAAATTGTTTCACCCACCTTTAGCCTCTGCTCCATTTAGTATGGAATAATAAATCAGATGTGAACAAAACCGTTAACAGCGAACATTACGTCTGCTTTTGATTCCAACAAAGTCATGTTGTTGTTTTGTGATAATGAGACACAGACTTTGCTGTGCTTTCAGGAAATTCTACATCAGTGTGGCATGCTTTGAAAAATTGTTAGCAGTAATGGGGGGTTATACAACTTTACTAGTTAGGAGGCTAAAACATATAAAACTTGGTATGATACTTTTAGGAACAACACACCCTGTACAGTTTCATTATGTAATGATTGAAAGGGCAGATAAGAGGAGGAGAGGAAGTCAAAGATTGTGAAAAGGTGAGGATGGATTTGTTTACTGGAACTCAAAGGATGACATGGTTTTCTTTGGCTCTCGCTCTATAAATGTCACACACAACCTCGCGCCACACTGTCTCCGTCTGGAAATAATTGTGGAAATGAGTGAATGCATGAGTGTCTGTGCATGGGGTGCCCTTAATCAACATAAACCTGTCTGATGGCAGCAAATCAGCGGACCCACATCAGTGTTAGCTGTTGGAGGATAATAGGCAGACATCACTGTTCTGTTTCACTTGTGTACAATATGCAGGTAAATACACTGCTTTAATGCATTGGGTTTTTGTTTTTATGATTTTTGTGCTTCTGCAAAAATTATTAAAAGTATAAAGTTCACGTATAATATAATGTTATTGAGCCTGTGTTTCTTTTCTTTCTTTCGTTTTATCTATAGACATCCCAGAATGCACATCAAAACAGGCCTAGTGGACGCTCACCTCTACTGTCTCAAAAAAGCAGTTATTGACTTTCTTACAGAAAACAAGTAAGTTCTCTGTTCCTGTCCATTAATAAACTCACAAATAGAGAATCATCTGATGCAACTTGAATTTAAAACCGGTTTGTATCATGTGAGAGACGTTCGCCAACAGACAGGCGTTCTCCCCCACAGCCACATGGGCTTGAATTCGCAATCACTGCTTAACCTGTAGCAAGTGTTAAGCATGGTTACATGCCGTGTATGGCTTTGAAAGGCCTCCGTTAGCAGGGTATTCTCGCAAGGTGTTAATTTGTTTTACTATGTGCCACTGAGACAGGCTGTTAGGCCTTTAGCCTCTGGACTAAAACAGGGTGACAAGGAGACTTCTGTGGCTGCCTGCTGTTTATATTCTCCAAATGGAGGATCTGTGTGATGTCAACATGTCCTAAATATTGTAATTTTAAATATAAAACTTCATAAAAGTAGAGAATTAAAGGTGTGCTGATAAAACATAATTTGAACCTGGTTGTTGCAAGTAAATAGCCTAATTATGTCCTAATTAAATGGGGTCAGTTCTCTAGATTTTGCATTTCACAATAAAAACAAATGAACTGAGGGATGATTGCTGCTAGAAAGTTCCGGAAAATATGAAAAGCTGAGTTACTGGTTAGTGAACTGGTTTTGTTAAACATTAAGTTTGATTGTTGATGTGAATCTGACCACAGCTGTATTTTTCTGCACTGATCACTGAGTTTACCTGCACAAACAGGCTTACAGGAAACAATGCTTTAAAAAAGGGTGATGAGTTCTTATGAGTGTTTTATAACTTTTTTCAGCAAACTGTCCAATAAAATACTTGACAAGCTATAATGAGTCTGATTGTGAAAATCTGGTATGATGTGGTAACGTTTTCAGAAAATTGAGATACTCTTACAGAACAACTCTCACCCACATAATAAACTCAAACCTAATCAACCAATTAACAGTAACAAAAAAATCTTATGCTCACTCTGAGAGTATTTTTGGTTTATGTTAAAGAGATTTAAATACAAGTCTTGCATCAATCACTGCATCACTAAAGCTCCCTCGGCTGCCACTATATATTGTCTCCCTTGTTAGATGACTCATTCCTTTCTTAGCTCCTTTCTCGTACTTTCTTTTCACCACTTCTCTCAGGCTCTCCTCCTTCCTCCTCCATGTTCTTTCTGTGTCTCTTGCTCGAAGACAGAAATAGACAGAGTAACTGTTGTTTTTCTCCTGTCATTCAGATGGAAATTCTAATCTCCCTTTAAAAGAAAGTAAGAAAAGGAAAGTGGAGGGGGTATGGGGGTGTGGGGTAGTGAAGAAGAACACCGAGCACAACACAGCGCAGCGCAGTGCACAGAGTAGGAAACCGATGACGAGAAAGTCATCTTCTGATATACCGTACTGGGAGAAATACCTGCTTTTGTAATAAAAGTCAAGAGACGTCTTTAGGTACTCCTCATTTACACTCAATCAGCATTACTATTAAAAATATATATTTCCTGCAGGATCAATAAAGTTCTATCTTATCTTGTCATATATAGCCTGTAAAACTAATATTCTACTTAGGTATAAGACGCAATCCCAAGCTCAGAGTATGTGCACACAGTTGGGTGCAAAAGGCATGGATTTGTCTGTAACACTTGTATTGAGTTAAAAAAAAAATACAATTTTTTTTTCCCCCTTTTCATTTCTTTGTTTCTTAGGTCTATTTCATCGATTCGTGGTGAGTTGGTACCATATTTGGTGCGCAAGCAGTTTTCAAAGGCAGCTAACAGTCAGAAGATGAAAGATGACTCGGAGGATCAAACCCAGAAAAAGAACGATGGCTCGACAAACCATGGTTATTGTTTCTATTAACATTGTAGATGAGAATAGACTGAAAATTACCACTTAACAAGCTCACCAGTACAACATGTTTAAAATCTCTAAATCGTACTTGCATAGCATCAGTTTGGATCCAGCTTTAGTTATTGTATGAAATCAAGGTTGATTTGCACCTCCTAACTGGATAACAGAAAACAGAAAATCCTGCCTATTGTAGCAGAGAAATTCTAACTTTGCGCTCTTTTTTTTTTGGCGCTTCCCAGAGCTCCTTATCGCATCACGGGACGAGTCTCTCCTCCAGCTGGCCCAGGAGCGCTCCTGTTGGAATGATCACCATGGTGACATGAGTGAGGCTTACCATGGGGGGAAGCTGCGCTGCTATGTCCACATTATGGACCAGGGCCTGTGCTGTCGTGTTAACACTCTTGCTGCTTACATAGAAGCAAATCGGCTGGTGAGTCAGACAGTACCGTAAGCCTGCTTCTGTGACATGCATCCTCACAGGATCCGGGTTTCTATATTACATGAGTTTTGAATGGTTTGTTGTATTTAAATTCAAGCATGATTTTAAATCTGCAGGATTTTTTTTTTTTTTTTGCACGCATTCCAAGGAAAAGACAGAGATGTCCACAAAAGAGCTCAGTTTTTACTCTGCAAACAAGTTTATCTAAATATGTGCAAGACATTTTGATTTTGTAACCTTTTTGAATTCTACAAATTGTTTTTATACCACTCCAAATGCCTTTTTTTTTTTTAAACGTATCCTATCACTTTTTGTTGTTTTCTCATAACTAGGCCCCCAAACTGCTGGACGAGCCAGCAGTGCATCCATCTGCTGGTATTTCCGAGAAATGTCAGGTAATTGAACCCACACATCAGGTCCCTACTTTATAAAATTAATTTTCAATTAGGAGTTAGAAAAGAAATAGTTTGCTAAGTCATCAATATGTATTAAGAGAATCTGCTTATCGTGTGGTATGTGTGTATTTTTGAGTTGTGTTAGTGTTTGGGTTCTGCTCACAGATGGGATCAGACAGTATGGTCGGAGCTCTGTGTCAGATAGCAGATAAGACTTCCATAAAAAGATCCACTATCGGGAACTCCACCACCGTGAAGGAGAAGGTCAAAGTCGCCAACTCCATCATCATGCATGGAGTTACTGTCGAGGAAGGGTGAGAACACACACATCTGTAAACACACATGCACACACTTGTTGAAAACATGTACTTTCAAGTCCAGTGGTTTATAAGAAGAAAAAACAACTGAAACAAATGTGCTCACCTCTGTTCAAGTTCAATGTTTTTTTTTTTGTTAATATAGGTTAAACTTTCTCATTCATTGCAGTTTTTTTTAACTATTTTTTTTATGCTTTAACCTAAATGGTGTGTGTGTAAGACAGATGCTCACATATATGTGTGTCTAGGAGGTGTAGCAGGTTTTGTCTTTTGTGCTCTCTGAGGTCAAATAGGAATCGCAGCTTGAACAAAGCATCTATTGGTGTGCGAGCAGCCAAAGACCAGTGCCAAACAAGCACAAAGCTGCTGAAGTCAAACAACACATTCATATGTTTCAGCTGGCATGTGAGAGATTTCTTCTTGGACGTTAAAATAAACATTTTTATTTTAATGGTTGTGCTTAAATGTGCTAAATGTTTCATTATCCCTAGAAATATGACACATCTGTGATTACATCTTCACAACTGAATTTACGTTTCTAGTTCCATTAACTATTTTATTACTCAGTTCTGTCTTTTTTTATTTATGTATGTTTGTTTGTTTTTTGTTATTTATAAAAGAACAAAAAGAATAATTTAGAAAAAAATTTCCAACCACCACTTCAAAGAATTGGCCTAAATGTTTAAAAATGTGCAGCTTTTTTTTTTATTTGTGCAAATCAGACATTTAAATAGGTCTGTTCGAATTCTTTAAAAGTTGAAATGCCACATAAAGGAACTAAAAACTGGCTCCAACTCCTCTGTGGAAGAAAAAAATTAGCATAATCTGCTTCATAGTTTTATAATGGCAGTAAAATCAGCAAACTCTGAGTACTGATGTGGCTTGACGAACATTTGCAGACAACGAACATTGGGCTTAACTTGAAGAACTAACTGCTTTGTGGCTACAAGGAGAACTTGCACTGGCAGCAGCAGTGGCTACAGTAAAATTAGCATCTAGATTGATCTGTTTAGCCTCATAGCCAAAAATCTTGTAGGAAAGACACTCATCTTGGCCTCGAGTCCAAATTTTAATGCACTCATTCATAGGCTCCTTTTCTTTTATCTCAATTTCTTACTCCTCCTCCTTTTCTTTTCATCAAGGCTCCAACACCATTGCTCCCTCTCTTTCTGTCCCTTACCATCTTTTCTTAAGCCTTTCAGGGACCCCAGCCAGCCACCCTCATCATGCCCGTGTAGGTGCACGCACAAAGCCATGAAAGAATGAGAGACAAGAGAAGGGAAGAAAGAAGCGAAGGGAAAAGCAAGCTAGCACGCAAGAAAGAAATTGCAATTCTTTCTTTTCTTGCTTTGAAGGCATAAGAAGGAAGGAGAAAGAAGGAAAGAAAGAGCCTGTATGAGGGGATTAGCAGACCCTAGGCATGTCGCAAAAACCCCACACATTTCTGGTTTCTTTGTTTGGAGCTGACCAGAGCTTGTTGACAAAGCACTGCGTGTTTGGGAGGGGGACTAGTAGGGGTCAACTTTATAGGGGGGTTGGCACAGGAGGTGGGGGTCGAAATGTGTATATGTGTTTGTGTAATGTGTGTGTATGTGTGTGTTTGTGTAATGGGAAGGGAGGATGTGGGGGTCATGACAAGGAGGAGCCCTGGTGTTAGTAATTAGTGGTGTTTCAGCTTCGAAGCTTCTTTGGTGGTCTCTCTTTCTCTCTAATGTTACAAAACTCTGAATCTTGTAATCTCCCATCACCAACTACCACCACCACCTCCTAGGTAGTCACTTAAACACACACACACACACACTGGCCTAACCACTTGAATAAAATAGACCAATACGAACGTGTGTGTGCATGTGTATGTATGAGAGAGAGAGAGAGAGAGAGCGAGGTACATGGGGCCAAGTGTGTGTGCGTCACTGCCCGGGCAAGACCCACCTGTGTTCTCCACTGGGCTTCCAGAACTACTGAAACACACACATTCTCTATCTCACACACACTTGCACATACACGCCCTTTATGGTTAGTCGGCGGTGGACACAGAAGGCCGTCTGTGTCTGTCTCCAAGAATTTTATGGTGATGGTTTGGCTGAATGTGAGCATGCACGGTGGGTTGGCACTGCCGGCATAGCGCACACACACACACACGGCGCTCACAACCTAGGTTGCTGTTATTATTGCCTAACATGTATGCTAATGACATGTCATTAAGTTCAGCTGATTGGATATTTTAGAGTTTTTATGGCAGGTCTGCGGATCCTTGATGTGGAGGGGAAAGTACGAGCTCTGCTGTGGCTCTCTGTCCACTCTGTTTGCTCAGTGAGCAAGCAGCTGTGGATGGAAGGCCTTGGTTGGAGGTACCCCGGTGTGTGTATGTGCTTGGGCATTCATTTCTATACATAAGGGCCCAGAAAACATGTGCCCAGGTTGAAAAATAATGTTTCAACACTCATCAGTCACTGACTCACCTCCTTGGAGCTTGGAGTTACCACGTAAGAGAAATGTATTAGTGGATTTCCCTTCACAACTGTTTTACTACTTAGATTCAGTGTAATCACTTTAAAGTCTGTTTAAAAGTGTTTATTTTATTTTTTATCAAGCACTGCTGCATCTGGTTTTAGTTGTCTTCTCTCTAACTAAAGGAGTGCTAGATTGTTGATATCAACTTTTCTGTGCCCAGATGATCACCTACCTCCTTACGCAGAAATTTAATGTGAAGTAGGCACACGTTTTTATAAAGCCAACAAACACTCAGTTCATAGAACTTGTATCTTTTATTTGCAGATGTAACATCCAGGGCAGTGTGATCTGCAGTAATGCAATTATTGGCAGAGGAGCAGACCTCAAATACTGTTTGGTGGGAAATGGACAAAGAATCGAACCAGAAGGTGAGACTAATACAAACACATGCGCACGTAAAAGCAGATTCTGAATTTCTGCTTGTTTTTAGGTTGTCAGCACATACCTTTAAGCCACACTTGATTTGTGACATGTATTAGTGATAAGATTGTTCTTTAAATCCTCCTAATTTGTGACATTAAAGCAGAAAACACAGGATTTGGGTTGATTTTGTTTTCAAGCCAAATGCAATAAAAAGTAGAAGCTCATCTGGTGTCCAGTCCACCTCATGTGGTGTCATGTGAGTGGCTCTGCGATGAGAATGTGCAGTGTGTTTGAGACACTGTAAGCTGCTGTTTGCTGTGAATGAACAAACAATTCCACAGCAAACTTTGTAAATTGTAATTTGTCCAGTTCCTGTTAAGATCAGAGCATTACTCAGTTTTTCTAATGAACACACTAGCAAATGTAAAAAAAAATAAAATAAAGATATATATAATATCAAGGATCGTTAGCATGTTGTATTACAAAAATTTAGAATATTTTATACACTGTTCCAAGGCGGGACAAACAGTATTTTCTTTGTACATCCGTTAATGTTCTCTTGTGCAAGATAATTTAACGAAACTGGATACACATATGCATCATCACTAGACGGGAGTGTCACATACACTTTTCGTCACTCCTGCTTCATAGTCAAGATCACAAATCAAGATCAAATGGTATACAAGATCTTTGATTGTCCAGATCATTGCTATACTGTAGATTGCTGTATAATAGTTAGTTGACTGGCAAATAATGTGCCATATTCTGTAATCTTTTAATACTTTATAAGGTCTTGACCAACTGTAATGTTAAAAGGTTATACTTTTCAAAGCAAAATTGTTTTTCTTCTGCACAATAAATAACTGTCATGGTTCTTATTTCCCAGTAAAAAGGACACATAAAAATATACCAAAATGGTTTAGGTGAAAATGATGCATAAATTGTAACAGTATACTTATACACAAAGTGGACAAAGTATGAATTTCTAGCGTAGACAGTAAAATATTTACCGTAATACAGCAGTAACTCATGTTATTTAAGTGTTTTATCAAACGCTGTGTCAAACTGTTTTATGTAATGATTCCAGTATCCAGTGTAGTAAATAGTCACTACACTCAAATAAATGCTATTTGGTTATGCTTGGTTAGCTTGGTTATGTCCAAGTTTTGTTGTAATTTTGTTTCATTTCTGTGGCTGATTCAAATAAGGTGTTAATTTAAGCATGTGGTATCTGTTTATATGTGCCACCAAGCATTCTGAGCCGAAAAGAAGTGTATTCAGTCTGAAGTTTGATTTGTCAAATATTTTATTTGATTTTTTTTCTTAATCTTATTCTTGTCCCCAAAGCTAGCTGTGTGTATGACTGTGTCTTAGTGTGTGTTACATTGATGGAGAGGTTAGAGAGCAGGGCCAGAACAGGACCACCCGGAATTCAACAGCAGCAGCCTGCAGCCACATGCACATGCACACACACACACACATGCACACACACCCTCCAACATGTAAGAAATAGGGAGCAAGCTCGCCTACCAGACTGAGCAGCCTAATTGAGTGAACAGCAGGGAGCTCCAGGCAACAACGGTTTGAATTTGAGATAAAAACTTAATAAAATGAAACTGTTGAGAGTGACCTCTTTGGAGCAACTGGTGTGTCATTGCTCAGCAACAAAGCTTATCTTGCTTTAACATCCTTTTTTATTTTAGTTCTTTTTATTAAAATATTGCATTATGATACTAAACTCAAGAAACTTAAGTTCAAGTTCAAGTAGGTTTTATTATCATTTGCATTACATGCGGTACATGAGGTGGAACGAAATTGTGTACACAGGGTCCCAGTTACATCCAACAATGGCAAAAATTTATTATAAAAAGAAACAGTAATTAAGGATCTAAGATATAAACCAAGAAATACACTAAACACGAATAGTGCAAAACAATACGCCGAACAACAGCAGCACGCACATGAGTCTGTGTGAGTAGATGAGTACCAATGAATACAGCAGCATGAAATAATCAGCAGCATGGATAATCAGCAGCACATATCACCAATCAAAGTGGCATTACAGTTATTTTTTTTTTCTCACAGTGATAATCCAATATAGGGATTAATGAGTCTAACAGCTTCAGGGTAGAAGCTGTTCCTCAGTCTAGTGGTTCTACACTTAATGCTCTGCAACCTTAAGCTGAGTACACGAATGTTGCACAAAATACTGTAGTCGCACAAACCTCCAGCGTCTGTTTATCTAATGGAATTTATTAGGATGCACCAATTGCAGTTTTCTGGCCGATCACCAATCTCTAAAAAGTCTGACCTGCCGACTCCAGTTTTGGCTGATACCGATTTTGTTTTATAATCAACACTGTCAGGTGTTATAAGGTAACAATGCACCTTCAATTTTCCAGTCTTATTTTATTGAAAAACGTACCCTTGAAACATTACAAACTTGTTTCAACTGGCCATTAAGTAGTGCTCTGAAATATAAATGAAGTTTAGACAATTGTTAGAACTACAAAAAAAAATCTGGAAAATCTATTTCTAAAATTGGTATCAGCCAATAGCCCATCCACATCAAATGTATTTAAATTGCTATAAACTGCAGATGTTTTGTTAGCATAGCAACACGTAAGACAACCACACAAACAAAAGGTTTGAATTAATTAGTATTGTACCATAATTGAAAGAAAGCACTGGAGATTTACAAGAGTTTACATCTGATGTCCTAGAATCATCCAATTTCTTTTAATTATGTTAATCTGGCTTTTTTTAATTTCCAGTAACTGCATAAAAATGAAAGTAAAACTAAATTTAAAAAGTTTGTTAAAGATTATATCCACTGTTCAATTTAAATCTCTCCACAGTGGTTTGCAATCAGCTCCTGTCCCTGATTATTATATTAAACTGTTAAATGGAAAGCTTCTCTCCTCTTCTTTATATTGTAGTCATATTAAATGTTTAAATAAATGCAATATTGCTTCTTGTTGCCAATGTAACTGGCTGACCATAGGCTGCTAAAAACATTAGCCACCCACTCCACTGCAGAGGCTGTTAGCAGCCAAAGACCACCCTGACAGCCAGAGACAAACAGACACACACATTGCATTCATATTGGTCCATCGGGTGTTGATATGTAAAAGATGAATACCTCCTTCCAGCACGCTTTGATGTCCATTTATACAGTAACTATGGAGAAATACTCTTCTTTTCATTCTTTCAGTCGTCCCCACTGTGTTGATGAGAGCAATCTGTTCACAATAAAATCACATCTTTCTGCATTTGTTAAGACAAATGCTGAACCGTTTTCATTTTAGGTTTACACTTTATCTTGTATCAGCCTGAGTAAAAGAAATCTGGTATCCATACAACACAGTGACACTAGTTTCTGACAGTTCATCTGGTTTTTCTTCCCTTTCACTCCCATCTCCTCTTCCTTCCCTTGCTGTCCCATGCTTCATTTGTCCTCCTCTTCACACAACAGTGCTAAGCTCATTCTGAGCAACAGATTCCTTCACACTAAAACCGGTCTGTGTGGATGGAACATTGCTCTCTGCCACCGTTTACTTTGGAACAGTACCGGTACCTTAGTGATGGAGGGATCTGAGGAGAAGTTGTGGCTGCACTCCTTATACTGAGGGTAACTTTGGGTTAGGAGAGTTGATTAAGAAAACTAAACTTGGTTCATTTAAAATTTAGCTGATTAGTTTGTTAGAGTCAGTCTAGCATTTAGAGTGAGTTGTATTCTATTTAAGATTCTGAAGCAGATTTTTTTTTTTCATTAAAATTTAAGACTGAATGAATATTCAAACTACAGCACACTCTGTTTCATGGCTGCCTGGAACTCATAGATTCCATTTATGTATTTACTGCATCCAAATATATGCACCTGAAGTGATTTATTAAGTTGTCATTTAAAATATTTTGATAAATAAGATGTTTGTGACAACCTGAAGCAATACATTTGTGATTGTGGCTGTTTTCCTTGTGTTGTAGCTCTGCTTAGACTGTTCCAGCCTGCTGTTGTATCGCTTTAATGAAACTCTTAGAAAGTAAACTGGCTCACTTCCAAAGCAAATTAAATGGTTCGATCCTAGTAGAATTTTTAATAGACTCAAACAAACAGAAAATGAATAGCAAAGTGAACAATTTAATGCTAAATGAATTACCGTACATTTTGGTTAAAAAAATTAATGATATGAGTCTCGACTAAGAAAAAAGTAAGTTTGAGGTGTCCCATCTCTACCACACCTTCCTGCATCAATATAGACCTTTTGCTTCTCTGTTTGCATTTTTTTTAATAATCAATCAGTTGAACATTTTGTGTGTAACTGAACAAAAAAATCATATACAAAAATAATAATTCTGATGTGAAGTATAATTTTTAAATGTGCATGGACTAATTGGTCAAGCAGTCAAGTAGCTCTTGTTACATTAATTTAAAAAATTAAGACATTTTGCCCAAGTATTGGTTCAAACTGTATTTGTGTAAATGTTCCCCACCCTGTGCAAATACAGTAGTCCCTCACTACATTGTGGTTCGACTTTCGCAGACTCACTCTTTTGCGGTTTTTCAAAGTAAGATGGTTGGACACGACACACAGTTGGCTGATTGATGGATGTGCTGCACAATCGGCACAGGCTTTTTATTTTAAATGAATTATTTTAAATCATTTAGCACCTGTGTGCAGCCCACAGATGCAGGGAGAAGCGCCCTCCTGCAACGTGTCATGATCCCCGCTCTGCAGCAGAGAAGTGGGCGTGGCCAAGAGTGCTGGCAGATGGCAGAGAGCGGAGATCGTGACATGCTGTGCTCTTTTAGAGCGTTTAGAGTCTAGAAACATTGTATAGAGTATTGCAAGAGGGTGGGAAGGGTTTAAAAAAAATA
>JAVCKU010000073.1:10875172-10902756 GCA_032273985.1 Hypsolebias coamazonicus
CAGGTCCCTCTTGTAAATGAGTCCCCGTGGCTCAACGAGGCTAGCCTGTATAAATAAAGGTTGAATGAATGAATCTGGTTAGTGGGATTTCCTCTTGAGCTAATTGGCCTGGTTGCCTTTTAAAAGACATGTTTAGATGTTTGTGTGCCAGTTGTTTTGCTGTGGGATTCAGAGAGCTGAACTGAAAGGGGGTGTCTGAAAGAGAACCCTGTGCCTTTAAGAGGCCGTGGCCATGTTTCTAAAGTTTCTGCCTGCCTTGTTTCCACCAATAGCCCATTGACAAAGCTGCTAGGGCCTCAATGGAGAGTAAAGTGGTTCGGTAACAAGGAGAGGTTAGTACTCTCTGTTTCCCTCGCTCACACACACACACACACACACAGATACAAACACTCATGCACCATTGCACATGAGCCAGAAAAGAGAAATACTGCTCACAACTTAAGATTTCAATTGAAGAGGCTCAAAGTGTTGTGGTTAGGTTTGATTACATGTTGTTATTTTTGTTGTTGTTGTTGTGTTGTACCTGGAACAAACCTGAACGTCTGGTGTAAACATCCAGACTTCTATCCCAGTTTGCTCAGAGTAATCGACACCGTGTGTGAACACTCGTCCTTCAAGGTGTTAAGGAGCATATGCTTCCTATCACATATTCATATGGAGAGCCTTCCCCCCCTAGAGCGCACACACACACACAGACGTGCACACACACACTTACACACACACACACGTACACTTGTCGTCTTTGTCACCCCTGGCTGTGTTCAGCTCGCCTGGCCATCTGTCTGCCTGCCTAAATGTTCCTGCCTGTGTTTATATTTCTACCTGTGTGTCTGAAGTCAGGCCACCAGGGCGTTTTTAATTGCTTCCTCTCATGCTGCAGGACTAAAACTGAAGCAGAGCAGCTAGAAAAGTTGAAAGAAAACGTGAAAATTTGTCCTGTGTATTCCCATCTTCCCACTTTTATTTGCCTCATCTGGCTTGTCTTGAGGATTCTCGTGCGTCTGTGATGTGGACACGCAGCTTGTTAAGGCTGAAGGAGTCGTTACACCTGCAGGTGATGCAAAATGCAACAGCATCGGGGGTTGAGTCTGTGGCAGGCGTGGCCCATCAAATCACCTAACACTCACTCTGCTTTACGTTACTAGCTCTTAGATGAATTTACATCAGGACAAATGTGTTTCAGATTCATTCATGCATCACAAAAACATCCAATTCGTATCTTATTACTTTAATCCACCTAATTTAACACATTATTCTGTCTGAGATAATGGTGAGACCTGAGCTATTGTTCAGAAAAAAGCAACATAAAAGAGGTTCAGGAAGAAGACAGGGATGAGAGGAGACAATGGGGGGGGGGGGGGTTTGGGACAAGAGCAGGATAGATGGTGTGTGGCTCTTGTGCATGTTTTTTGTTGTTGGCAAAACGTGAAACTTCCTTCTGCTAGTTTATACTTCCTTCTACTATGTTAGCTAATATCCAGCTGTTTCTTTGCTAATTTCAGCTTTGTTAAGCTAATTTAGTCATTTTTTTTGTGCTCATCACTGCCTATTTAAACCAAATTCAGCAAAATATGTGTTTTTCTGATTTTTCTGCTAACTTAAGCTTGTTTCAGCTACATTGCAGCAAGTTTTAAGCTCATTGCAGCTGTTTTTCAGCAAGAGCTTCAGCAAGAAGCATTCACACTGCATTTTCGCAGGAAATGCATTTCCTCTAGTTGTTGTTCTCTCCTGCCTCACATGAACAAGCATCAAGAGTGAGACTGTCTTTTTATTTTTTTCTTTCAACCTTTATTTAGGCAGGTTAATCCCATTGAGCCTTTTGCAGTCCTTCACTTCCCAGCGAAGTGCAATGTGAAATGTGAAAGAGTCCAAAATCTGATTATTTCTCTTTTGGGTTTTGCTTTAGTCCGACTCTTTCTGCTGACAGTTCTACATTCACAATGCCCCACTTGAAAAAGCTTGTTTGGGAAGGTGGGAAAAAAAATGAGCAGTTTGCAAAAAAAAGAGGCTGTGTTTACTCTGACATCAACTAAACTCATCTTTCTTGGCAGGGTTTGGGTGAGGCATGACAGACATATACACAGACTCAAGCTGTCCAAATACAAATGCAGCAAGACGGGGCCTAGCAGTCGCACCACATGTCCCATAAAAGTGTAGAAGAGTGGGGGGAAGTAGAGCGCATGCACAGTCCACATGAATGAATGGTGGCTGAAATGCGTCTTTAACTTGCAGTGAAATTAGATGGGATATTAGATCAAGAACGAGATTGATTCGAAGAAAGAAAAGAGGAAGAAGAAAAAAAAAAACACCTCTGAGTTTACGCAAATGAGTGAATGCACACGTGGGCATCTCGGAGTTTGGAGCAGTTTCTCTAAACAAACCTCAGAGCGGTACAGCAGGTAAATGCTATAATTCATTGGAGTGCACACAGCAGCCCAGTTCAGACAGAGAAAGGGAGCTCTATGAGGCATTATTGAAGGTGAATAGTGCGCAGTGGTGCCCCAGCTAGATAAATAAACTCCCAGCGTTCAGGGCCCGGGACCTCACTGGTAGAGAGAACAAACAAGACTAGAGTCAATCTGGGTCACTTCTAAATGTTTATTTCACCCCCTTCCTTCCATCCTTCAGTTCAACACTACCTCATTCCATCCTTTTTCTCATCATCCCCCACCCCCCACCAACACATATCAACATACAGACCAGGACCACCCCTTACAAATAAACACACAATGAGCAGCAATAAACATATGACACACACATGGAGTTTGAGTTTACTGTACATTAAACACAAACATAGCCCTTTATTTCATGCACCAGTGTATCATGTATTTATTATTTTGTGATCATCAATCATTTGCCTGTTTATAAAAGACAAATGGATTAATTCAGGCTTCTTTTTTTTTTGTTCCAAAACTTGGGACGGTTGGTGTCTTGGCTACACTGAATGTGATGTTCATAGAAAGGCAACAAAGCTGCCCAAAAACTGGATAATAAAAGCTCAATGAGTATAGTGTGGCACCCTTTCTTCTTTCGGCGTAAGAGCAACTTTTGTCTCTGCTCCGGGCAAAATAAAGCAGCACCAGTCACCTTAGAGTTTGCACCATTTGCATCTGTCTTCACGCCATGAAAAAAAAAAAAAAAAAGAGGTAGACGGAGACTGAACATTTTCTTGGTACTTGGGAGTGAAGATGAGAGAGAGAGAGAAAAAAGAAATGCTTCTTGAGCCCAATAAATTCATTTCTCATCTGAATGCGACCAGCAATGTGGAAAAATTTTGCTTTTCAGGCAGGCCTGAATGTATGTTTCAACCACACATTAAGCAGCATTAGTGGTCAGTGGAGTGTCTAATGTGACTATTTTTCACAGTGGCCAACACTGCCCATGATTAGCATAATTAGCAGAGGCAAGCCTATACATATGGAAATAGAAAGTGTCTAAATGCCAACCGTGGTGGAAATTTATGTGTGGTGGCTAACACCACTGGCACATCTGAATAGAATGTAAGTGAAACTGATTTTTCATCTTGTTTTGCTGTTTATACAGTTGTGACTGCTGGATAGGCTGACCCGCAGAATTTAATCGGACTGAAATTGATGATGTTGTTTTCTTGTGTTAATGCACCCGATGGGATTATCCTCCTAAATAATGTTGTCTTTGACAATTCAGAAAGAGATACGCTGTATTTCTATAGGTAAGACAGCAACGTGCCAGCTTCTCTTCCAAGCCCCATGTCCTCTCGCCATCCCATGGCTGACTCGGTCATTGTTGTACAAGCTGGGAAAGTTTAGATCAATTTGTGTGAAAAAGCTCTTTTCTTATTCGGCTGTTTGTTGGGGAAACATTTGAAGGGCTGAATGACCAAAGGGTTTGCATTCAGCCTGGAGCTGGATTGAATGATTGTATGGAGGAAAGGCCCATCTGCTGGGAGCAGCCTGCTTTAGGTGGTGCCCTGGCTGGGGGATGCCACAGGGCATGGGCACACTTAGGACCTAAAATGGTTTATTCTGGAAAGGTAACTTAATAAAATAATAACTTAATTTGAGATTTGTGATACCATATTTTCTCATTTAGTTTCTTTTTAATTACAGTTTTGTGGTGAATTCGGATGTACTCGTGTTGACATGCTGTGTAAATAAGCTAAAAAAAATGGCATGTGAAAGCATACATGTCACTTCCAGCCCTCTTCGTTTTGGGTCTTCCTCTGTAGCAGCGTGGGGCCTTTCAGAGGCCCCTTAATCCAGCTAATCTACCACACTGAAGTTTGAAGGTGGCCTAGTCTGACCTAGCATGCCCTGGAACTGGAACCAGGCCCATAAGACACCATGAAGACAGAACCGAAAAGATTGAAACGCACATAAATGTGGACTTAGTTTGTCTCAATTTTGAGGAGCCGCACATTTTCCCCTGATATTTTTTTTTTGTCTGTTTCGTTCTTAGGGATGGGCGGTTCAGGTAGGCAGGAAATGACTGAGGCTGGTGGAGATGGGATCCAGTGTTTACACTGGTGCATTCACATGTACAGTACTTGCTGGGACAGGAAGACGTGCCGTAGTAAAAATATTGCATTTATAGACTTGTTATTGCAGTTTACTTTCATAGTGTTTCTTACTGCTTTCAAATCATGTTTAGACTAACAACTTTTATGTTGCAACTAACAAAATTTACAAGATGATGGTCAGATTTCCTAACAAAATACCCTCAAAATGGTTGTAGAATTATTTAGAGTTCTAGTAATTTCCAATTTTAAAGTAATTTTAACTAATATAGACAAATATTCCATGTTTTATGTGAGCACATGTAGTAAAACTACCAGCTGCTGGTGAGATAAAACCTCTGTTTCCATACTCAAAGGAGCTTACTTCCCAGGGTGGGAAAATGTCTGAGAGCTGTCTCTTTAAGGCTGTTTGAAACACGGGCTGAGTGAAGGGGGAGATTCTGGGGTATACTGAAAAAAAAAGAGTGAGAAACAAACTGTTCGAAAAAGAGAAAAAGGGAAGAAAAGGATGCGAGAAGCAAGCAGAGGTGGAAAAAGAGTGAGGTTAGCATAGCGGAGCAGCGGCAAGCCGAGTTTCTGTGGAGATCTGCAGAGTTGGGTGGTTGGGGCCGGACCAGGGGCCGAGGAGCGAAGGCGAGAAAAAGAGTAGAGAGACAACTGCTGCCTGTGTGGTCCAGATGGGAGGAACGAGACACAAATAGCTATAATTTACTTCAGGAGGCCTGTAATTACAGAGCCAGAGTCTCTCCAAGCCACCCAGTTCCTGTTGGGATCAAAACCCTGCTCTGCAGAGGTTAACATACAAAATGTCAAAAAAGGTTTAACAGATGTCAGAAAGGTCCGCAAACGGAAAAGCTTCCATTTTGTAGGAGTCATTTTTGATTGGAAATCTGTTGAGCTGAAGCTAAACTAAGTGGAGTCATGGTGTTTCGAACATGTAATTGCTGCTTTGCACCCAGTGTGATGTTTTTTGATTTTAAACCAGGTACAGCGTAAAAGTGATTTATTAAGTCAAATATGCTTCAAAACTTAGATTTATTCTTGACCACTACCATCTCTGTAAACTTATTCATTTTATAACCATGTTGAATAGGAATTCACGCACAATAAAAGCTGGTATGACAACGATATTTAGAAAAAGAAACGCTGAGGGTTATATTTATCCCGTTAGAGGTATGTTGTTTTCAGGATGCACTCATTTCAGAACTCAAAATTATAAACAAAGCCGGAAATTTTCAAAACTGGTGTAAATGTAATTAAAGCCTTGAACGCAAAGCGTAGCATTGGGACTGTTTCTCCAAGGCCCGGAGCCCTAACCTGATCTCACACTTTAGCGGCGAAGGCTGAGAGTACCGTAGTTTGTTTTCTCTTTTCTCCCCATCAATTATGGCAGCCTGCTCCAGGCTGGGGGGAGGTGTAGAAAACGTGAGGGAATGAAGGAACGAAAAAAGGGAGGAAAAGAAGACAGAAAGAGGGACACAGATGGAGAGAGAACCCAATTGGGTTATAGGAATGATAAATAATGAAAAAGAAGTGAAGCCATAAGTAGGTAAAAAATGGATGAGACGCTTTGGAAAGGTGGTGGCTCTTGTTTCCAAACTTTGCAGCGTTCTTCTTTTCTCCCCCTCCCTGCTTTCTCTTTCGCTCTTTGGGGTTGTCATGTAGTAGAACAGCAAGAGGGGCAGACAGGCTCTCTGTGATCCAACGCGGCATGTTTCATGTCCACTTGGCACCGGCACAGAACCCCCTGGCTGGCAAACTCTTTTCAGGGCAACCTCCTGTAATTAGAGGGCTGGGGTCTACCACACTGCACAACATAGCTCTGCCTCTTTCTCTATGTTTTAAATCATTTTCTATCTCCTTCCTGCTCATCAGAACCACTGAAATCCATATGTCTAACTTCTTGAATCAGTTATTCTTATTTTACAAGCTTATTAAAGATTCCTCTTGGACTCCTCTCTTCTGTTTTTTTTTTCTGGACTTTTCACCTAAACAATGTCAAAGATAAACATGGTACACAAAACCAGAGAAAAATAGGTCCATAACAATAATTTTCCATGAGCTCAGATTGTTTCAGTTCATATATGCTGCCTGTAGCAGTACAGTAGAGGGTTTTGGGGCATCAAAAAGCTGATTTTGCTAACTAACAGGGCACATCTGTTTCACAGAAGCAGCCAATGAGAAGACATATTAGTCATTTCTCTTGGCCAGACACTGCCTTGTGTGAAGTGCCTTCAAAACCAACACTGGCGAAGGCCAAGGGCGTTGGTCAATATACGTATGTGTTCTTGTGCAAGCATGTGCGCATGCAGTATTTATGTTTAAATCTTACATGGCAAAAGGCTAAAAAAAAAGGTGTATTTTTATGCATTAAATAAAACTTTGTTAATTTATTCTCTCTTTCTTGCTTTTTCAGCTGGCAGCCGGGTTAGCACAGAGCTTCGCTACACCAAGGAGAAGCAGGGAGAGGAGTCGATATTTACCTCACAGATGCTTATCCAGACCCCCAAAGAAGAGGGCACAAATATTCTTACCCAGGAGGCTTTGTTGATTCACATGGAAGCCGCCCTGTCTGCCAGTAGGGTGCAGGTGTCACTGTTTGGAAAGTAAGTGGACCGTATGTGAAGAAGTTTTTAACATTAGTGCCTTTGTCACTCGTTGCAATGTAATTTTCATCTTCTGTTTGATAGATCATGGGATCTTAATAAAATATGCTATAAATCAGGAGTGCCTATCATAGAAAATGTCATGATTGAAAGGGTATGTTGACAAGGAAACCACCTTTTTTTATTCCTCTAAGTGCACATTTCTCACTGTTTTGTTGGGTTTAATCGGTCCTTCTATCTGTCTCCAATCCCAGATGATTGACAAGCTTTTCCCCTGTATGATAATCACCCCATTGGACTGTTTCTGGGAAGGAGCCAAACTACAAGGAGGTTCTGCCTATTTACCGTAAGTCTTGGAATTTTCCATCCAACGTAAACCTTTGCAACATTACAACTCTTCATAGACGGCTTGTGCTCTCACTGTGCTGCAGCCGTCTCGTCCTGCTAGAGCCTTTTGAGGGTCCGCAGCGTTTGGCTGGATGGAGACATACAGTCAGGCTTTCAGTGGCTTGTCAGTGGGTGCTGTGACTGACAGCGGCGATCAGTAATAGAGTTCTTTTAGGGTCCGAGAAGGGGCTGGAGGAGGTGGTGGGGGTTCTGACAGGGAAATTCAAAGGGAAAAAAGTTAGGGAGAGATGCAGCAAAACGAGGGAGGGATGAAGGGAGAGTAGATGGCTGTAGCAGCAACTGGGTGGTGGGTTGGTAGAACAGAGGGCGGGGAGGCGGTGGCAGTGGTGGTGGCGGTGGCAGGGGAGCCCTTTGGGTCAGACAATGGTAAGCATTCTTTCAGTTTACGAGTGAGTGTCCATCAGTGCAGGGGCCCCAGAGAGGAGGGGGGTGGGGTGGAGGGTGGCTTTGTCAGCTCACGGCTAACACTCGGCATTCTCATGGTAATGCCCTGGGCTCCCAGCTCCCAAGTTGTCCAACAAATAAAATGGGCAGTATTCAAGCCTCAAGTCCCCCGAGAAGGACAGAGAGAGGCTACAAGACAGCTAACAGTGGAGTCTGGGCGTATTTGCAGATTCCGTTTTTTTTTTTCCTCCTCTTCTTTTTCGAACTCCTTTTTTTGTGGAACAAAGTTCTCTTGAGAAATAGAGTCACTGAAAGGGATTCCTTTTTTTTGTTGTCAGAAGTGATATTTCAATCGAGTGCTTACTTTAGAAAAGATAGTTTAGATCATAGCAGATGTTTTTGTGCATCGAAATCGTTTGTTTACTCATCTGTTTGAGTTGACTGCGCTGTGTTGCATGACAAGCCAGCACATACAGAAACAAACTCGTTTCCCATCTTGAGCATCTCCCTGTTGGCTTGTGTGAAAGCACTGACGACGGGGAGAAGGGGGTCTTTTTGATGATTCACACACCATTCACGCATTCTCGTAATCCACACCCAAGTTTTCAACATTTGTTGTTATTTATTAAGCACTCATTACTTTTTTTTTTTTTAATTATGTGCCGCTAAAAAGAACTAGCTGTGGTAAGGACAGTTTAGAAGGCATGTTTTAGATGGTTTAAAAAAAAAAGAGCAATAGAAAGAGAAAAAGAGATTTGAGGGAGGCAGATTGGAGAAAACGGGTGAGGAGAGTGGCAAAATCTATGAAAAAACAAAAAAACAAAAGGACCAGGGCCTCGTTCAGTCAAGCAAAAACTAGCTGATAAAGGAGTGTCTTTGCAACTAGCAGCCAAAAGGAGCCTGGTATGTGTGAAAAGGAGAGGAGCTCCTCCAAAGGCAACTGAAGGAGGATTGATCCTCCATCTGAGATACTTTTGGATTATTTTATACCCTGTTTTTTTTTTTATTATTATTATTATTCCAAATTACAAAGCAAAGGCTAATTGCTCTCAAAAGTTTTAGCATGGAACAAACTGTGGATGCTATTTAAGCTAATTTATGCAGAAGCAATCAAAATATCAAGTATATCACAAAACAGAGAAAATAACTTATTTACAACTTCAGTGTAACACACATTACTGTATACTAAAAATAAGGTGTTTGTCAGCAATCATCTCTCTGCAAAGCTGAACTGAACTCTGTCCTCATCCCTAAATCAATTTTTCTCTCCCTCCCTCCCGTTCATCTTTATCAAGATGTTTGGGAGGCAGAGGTAATTGTTATGACTCAGTGCAGGGCACCGAGGAATGAAAGTGAGCAGGCAGCCACCCTGCTTTTTTCCTGGGCATTGTGGCAGTGTGAAACAGGATAATAAACGCTATTTTATCCTGTATCTGCAGCTGGCCTCCTGCGTAGGCCTGTGCAGCAGAAAGCGAAAAAAGGGAATCTGATCAATTCTGATCACAGTAGATGTTAGCAATAAAAAAGTTAAGATCAGATAAGTCTGGAGTTTCTTCTGCTTTTCTGCTCGTACTGCTTTGTGCTGATAATGACCACAGATCTGTGCGTTTGCTCTGCAGGGGCATGCCAGATATCCAGTGGATGAATTTAGATCCTGTCAAACTGATGGAGGAGCTGAGCCAGTTCACTTCTTTAGAAGGATTTAAAGAGATGCTGGATAAAGCCCAGGTGAGACACTGAAACATAAACTCGTCTAGTGACTTAAATATTTGAAGAGCTTTTTACTGAACAGCATATATTGTATTTTTAGATAATGAGACTTTTTTTTTGATTCCTCAGGTGGGACATGCTTACATGAACAGGCCCTGTCTCGACCCTTCAGACCCCGACTGCCCCCTCAGTGCACCCAATAAGGAAAAGGAGGAGGTAAATTTAAGCATACAAATGCAACTTTAGTTATGTTGTCAACAGCATGTTGTAGGTTGAGCAGCGTAGCTGTCCCTAGAAAAACAAAAAGTCAACAAACCAACATTTTCTGACTGCTTGTCCATTCAGAGTCCTGACATTGCTGGGCGTCTCCAGGGTGGTTGTCATGGTTTCAGCCGGAAGTTCATGCACTGGCAGGAGGAGCTCATCCTGGGAGGGCGGATCAAAAGCAGTGAGGACACTCTGCTGAGGTGTGTACATCTAAAAAGAAGAAAAAACAAACACGGGCACTGCATCGCAAGGCTAATTTTGCATCATTTGAGAACGTTAGTACAATGTGATTTTCACCCGCCAGGCAGACGGACAGTCTGTTGCTGAATCTGTGTTTAACCCCCGTGAACTCTACAGACACAGGCTAGGAATGCATCGAACTGGGAGAGATCGGTTTCCTGAATGACCCCCGCTCTTGGATAGGCTAATTAAAGATGACTGACAGCCACATAAAACCTCCCACTCTACGACACATTTGTTGCACAGAGGAGACAAAGAACAAGGAGAAGAAACATGGTTATCTGTAGCTGCCTGCACAAGTTTCTTTATTAGATGATCCTAGGAAGTCATGCTTTTTTTTTTTTTTATCCCTGCTGTCATCAAGTGGATTAAAAAAAAACATGATGGGTACAAATGAAGTGACAGGACGGGGTCAGAGGCCAGATCAAGACCCACGCAAGCTCAAGACTTGAGACTTGAATAAAAGCGGATTCTAGTTCCATCTGTGTGAGTCACACTTACTCCCTGATGATTTAAGATAATTTATTTACATTTTGGGCTTCCAGTGCTGAGGTGACGCTTAAAAACCTGAGGAATCTGGTATACCTGCATCATTAGTTAGACTAGATAACACCTGTGTTTTGCTGTTTGTTCGGGACGTCCGACAGAGCAGCGTGTCTGAGAAAACACCATTCTGCAGTCACATACAGGCATTTTCAAAGAGGTGTAAGGTGTGGTGATCAATTGGATAACTTTTAATGTTTGCGTTATGAGACAGATGAGGTCCAACACAAAACTGGCTATTTTTACAAGGCTTCGTGAAGGCTGGACCCTTTTGATTTGCTCTAAGCTGGTTGCTTCTCGGGCACTTACATATAACTACCCACTGTTCCACCTGGGTGTGTCCCAGGTGCGGTGGGTTAAATGCAGAGAACCAATTTCGCCATTGTACGGGAACATACAATGATGACAGCACACATAGCACTTTACTTTACTTTACTTTGATGTGTTTTGCAGTGCGGAGGCTCTCCAAACCATGTTCCTGTTGATGAGTCCCAAACAGCTGTATGAGCACTTTAAAGACGACTATGAGATCCACGACATCAACTGGAATGAAGAAAAGGCTACCGCTATCCTCGAGTCCTGGCAGAGGAAGTTTGTGGAGGTGCGAACACGTGCCGGTTACCATACTTGCAATGTACTCACTACATGTTTTTGAAGAGCAAAAAATTGCGCATAAATGGATATGCATGTCCCTTTGCAGCTTTGCTCTGATATTACACACACACACACACACGTACACACACTCCAGGACTTACTGTGCAGTGTTTGAATTCCATCAGTCTTCAGCTCTCTTGTAAAGTGAATCGCAGGGCAGAAGAGGGCACCAGGTTTGTGTGTGTATCTGTGTGTGTGTGTGTGGTAGGGCAATCATCTCTCTCTGTCAGAGCCCTAGTTATAGGAACAAGCTGTTGCCGTGATAGCTGACACCCACCACTGTGAGGGTAAGGGAGGGAGGCAAGAAACCGAGGGGCTAGTGGAAGGGAGGAGGGGGTAACAAACGCCAAACGTAAACTGACAGAGACATGAGACCCTCTCCTGACACATTAAAGAACAAGAACAAATCTGTTCAAGATAGCAAAAAAATGGCTTACACGTGCAGGTAAAGGGCTTTTGGGGGGATAAATTTGTGTCATTTATGGCACAGCAAGCAGAGAGTAGCCGCCTGAACCATGTGATCCCATCCTTTTCACCTTTGACCTCACAACCTCTGGCATCTGTGCTCATTACTCCTCGGTTGTCACACGCACGCACTCGCACACACATGCTGCCACATGTAAAAACACATTTGCACATTCATCCTCGCTTTCAGACGCAAGTATGTTTCCAAGGCGCAAGGGCTTCCTGCATTTTAAATGACGAAGTATTGAAGCGAGACCCGGAGAAGGATTTGTGGTTCTTGTTGATTTGTTCTTCAAGTTTTAAAGAACATCTGCCTTTTTTGCAGGCTGAATGCAACACTTTGTTGACAACGTGTGTTGTTTCTCTTGCAGGTGGTTCACCAGAGTATCCCAGCTAACTCCAGTCAGTCCATGCACGCTTTCTCCACCACGACCCTCAATGACATCATGAAATCCTTCTCTGATGTCAGTGCCATAAGGGTGGCCGGAGGATATCTGCTCATGGTGATTACCTTGTTCCTTATCATTAACTAATGGGTTAAATAACAAATTGTCTCCCATGTTTTGACCGACTTGTTAATTTCTTCTCTAGCTGGCCTATGCCTGTGTAACTATGCTCAGGTGGGACTGCGCCAAGTCCCAGGGGGCTGTTGGACTCGCAGGGGTACTGTTGGTGGCCCTGTCAGTGGCAGCAGGCCTTGGTCTTTCCTCACTTCTTGGTCTCTCCTTCAATGCTGCAACCACACAGGTACAAGACAGAAAACTGCATGTTTTATATGATTGCAAGATGATTTGACCTTAGAAGGGGGTGACCCTTTGATTTAAAGTCCAGCATTTGATGTTAACTTACTTTAAACGTTCATTCTGACCCTTTGGCCCTGCTGATGCGTTTCCCATCCCAGGTGCTTCCCTTCCTGGCTCTAGGGATTGGTGTGGATGACATGTTTCTGTTGGCTCACTCCTTCACAGAAACAGGAAGTAATATCCCTTTCAAGGTACTTTAAAAATATTTCCTAGACTGCTCTCCTCTTGTGCGCATCCCCTCTCCTCTTGTCTGACTTGTTTCTGTGTTTTTTTTTTCCACGAAGGAGCGCACAGGAGATTGTTTACGTCGCACCGGCACCAGCGTGGCTCTCACCTCCATCAACAACATGATTGCATTTTTCATGGCTGCCCTTGTGCCTATTCCCGCCTTGCGAGCGTTCTCGTTGCAGGTATGTATATTTTGTGTTCTGTTTTGGGGCAGGGGTGGTGTGTGTGTGTGGGGGGGTGGGTGGGGGGCTGACACAAACCTTCTCACGCCTGCGCAAAGACATAATCACAACAAACGCACACCGTGAGGCCCGAGGCTCCTTTGTAAATGAAAGAGATAACTTAAAAGAGGTGACATTTATTCAGAGTAAGAAAAGTCTTTGTTCCCTGTTTTATTGCCACTGCACCTAGTGCGCCAAGCTTTTTTTTTTTTCTGTGGGGATGCATGTCTTTGCATGTGTGTGTGTGTGTGTGTGGATGTGTGTGTGTGTGTGTGTGTGTGTGTGATGGGGAATACTCTGAGTACCGTGCAGCAGTGAACAGACTAGACTGAAAGAGAGAAGGAGAAGGAGGGAGGAGTGGATCAGTATATCACTGGCCCGTCAAAGCGGTTTTCTCTGATCTGTGACTAAACTGTGGGTGGTCTGAAACACGCGCACACGTACACACACGCACGCACACACACAGAGATGTACACGCACTGGAAACCATATAATAGAATGTCAGCTTCAGGGGATGGGTTGTATAGGAGGGGTGGTGGAAGTATTGGTGAAGGGTGATGGTTTTGCTCAAACTCTCAACATGTCTGTCCGTCCGTCCGTCTGTCCATCTGTCCATCTGTCTGTGATATTCCCTCTTGCTTCATTTTTTTTTCAAAAGTTATTTTCTTTCTCTTCTTGCCATCTTTTTCATCCCTTCTGGCTCTATTAGTATTCCTGGCTGTTGATTTACAGCAGGGCTTTTCTTTACTTAGTGGGCTGTGTTCTCAGACCCTGAAAAAAAAAATAGTACTGACTTTTCCCAGCTGGGGCTGAGCGTCTGTAATTTCACACACTGCTCTGTCTCTTCTCACTTTGTGTTTCTTGTTTTTTTTTAATAGTCCTTCTCTCTGCATTTCTCCGTCTAGGCAGCCATTGTGGTTGTGTTCAACTTTGCCATGGTGCTGCTCATCTTCCCCGCCATCCTCAGTTTGGACCTCCATCGACGCGAGGACAAGCGTTTGGATATCCTCTGCTGTTTGTACAGCCCGTGCTCTGACCGCGTCATTCACCTCTCGCCGCACGAGTTGTCGGACGCCGGCGAGCAGCCTCACACGCCCACAGCAGGGGCGGGGCATCCGCACCAATATGCCACTGGATCCACAATCACCACCAGCACCCAAATCACCACAACAGTGCAAGCGTTCACGCAGTGTGATGCAGCTGGACAGCATATCGTTACGATCCTGCCACCGACTTCACAGATCTCCACCAGCCCTACCTCCATCATCGTCTGCCCCACCTCACAGGCTCAAGGTATTAAAGAGCTCTCTGATTATTGTTTTAGAGTGTAAAATTTAAGTTGAATAAATGTTTTTTTCAATTTGTATTTTTTCTTTTTAGCTATCTCACCTTCCCCTACCACCACTTCTGTGCCTGACCCCTTTGGCTCCCAGCTCTTCACCCCTACCTCCAGCTCCACACGGGACCTCTTAGCTCAGGTGGAAGAGTCTAAATCAGGGAAAAAGTGTGTCCCGCTCCCATTCCTGCACTGGAACCTGTCCACTTTCGCCAGGGAGAAATATGCCCCTCTCCTCCTCAAACCCAAGAGCAAAGTCATTGTGGTTGTCCTCTTCTTGGGCCTCCTGGGTCTCAGCCTCTACGGGACCACCATGGTGCACGACGGCCTGTACCTGACTGATATTGTGCCACGCGACACCAAGGAGTATGATTTCATCGATGCCCAATTTAAGTACTTCTCCTTCTACAACATATACTTGGTAACCATGGATGGATTTGACTATGCTCGGTCTCAGCGGCTGCTGATCCAGCTGCACAACGCCTTCAACTCTGTTCGATACGTGGCCAGAGACAGCGACAACAAACTGCCGCGCATGTGGCTGCACTACTTCCAGGACTGGCTCAAAGGTAAAAAAATAAATAAAAATCAGAGATAGCGGTACAAGTTTGTAAGGGAGTAATGAAATAAATGCCTTTTTCCTCTTGAGGGATATGTAAAAAAATATAAGGGTCTCATTGATTGAGGCAGTTTTTTTTTTTTTTTTTTTTTTTTTTACTAAAACAGTGCTGAGCTGAGGGTGTGGGGCTGAGAATACACAAAGGGTGAGTGAAAGTTCACTCGTGCTGTTTCTCGCCCTCCACCTGGGCTCAGGGGTGTCGTAATAGATAGGTTGAGGTCATGGGTTATCTCCATGTGTGCGCGCACATGTGTGTGTCCTTAGGTCATAATGTGTCAGAGGCTCAGTCAAGAGGAAGTAATAGTTAACCTGTCAGTCGGGGCCAACTAATATGGAAAAAAGAAGGAAACGTGATATGTCACCATTTTCAACATGACCGTGTGAACAGATGTCTGGAAAACCTTTATATTTTTATGGGAATAAAACGTGGGGCATTTATAAATAAGAGCCTCAATATTTTTTTTCTTTTGTGTGTGTTTTACCTCACACGTAGGTCTTCAGGCTGCTTTTGATGCTGACTGGCAGGCAGGCAGGATCACGGCTGACAGCTATAGGAACGGTACAGAGGATGGAGCTTTGGCGTATAAGCTCCTCATTCAGACCGGCTCCAAGAAAGACCCTTTTAACTACAGCCAGGTATGTTCAAGACCTGCACTGAAAAGAGAGAGAGAAAATTAAAAACTTTTGAAACAGACAAACAGATGTCAATGTTGTCAGATAGTCTGAGGTTTTGTAAAACCTAAATGTCCCTTTTGAATCCTTCTCTAGCTGACCTCTCGTCAGCTGGTGGATGCAGAGGGTTTGATCCCCCCAGAGGTGTTTTACATTTACCTGACAGTATGGGTCAGTAATGACCCTCTGGGTTATGCTGCATCCCAGGCCAACTTCTACCCTCACCCCAGAGAGTGGATTCATGACAAATACGACGCTACAGGGGAAAATCTGCGCAGTAAGTTTTTTTTTTACACATGAATTTATCTGGAGTGGATGCACCTGAAAATGCTTTGCTGCATGAACAGTCGTTTCTTCTTGTGTTGCAGTCCCAGCTGCAGAGCCTCTGGAGTTTGCTCAGTTTCCTTTCTACCTGAATGGCCTTCGGCAGGCCGGCGACTTTGTGGAGGCCATCGAGAGCGTGCGTGCCATCTGCGACGAGTTTAGCCACAAGGGTGTGCTCAACTACCCCAACGGGTACCCCTTCTTGTTCTGGGAGCAGTACATTGGTCTCAGACACTGGTTTTTGCTGTCCATCAGTGTGGTCCTGGCATGCACCTTCCTGGTTTGCGCAATTCTCCTTCTCAGCCCCTGGACAGCTGGCATCATTGTAAGTCAAATATTCCACTACCCTAAAGCTTTCATTTTCTGTCTACAAGAAAACAAAAATGAGCAAACTAGATGTTTCCCTCCTGAATCCACTTCCACCTCGACTTGGAAATCAAAATTGTCTTTTGACCTCAAATACATCTCCCATGTGGTGGTATTTTATAGCATTTTCTATTAAGACGGAAACTGTTGAATCAAAATTTGATAATAAAAAAAATGCAGGCTGTTATCTCACAAACTAACTAAATTAACAAGCAGATGTGCATAAATATGGTGAAAATAGGGAGTGAAACAGTGCCCATGCACTTGTGTATTAGTGTCTGTCAGTCATTCTATTCATCGCCTCAGGGAGGGAAGATGAGAAGTCAAAAAAGATGGAAAAGAAAGGGGGACCCTGCTATCCTAAGGAGGTGGAATTTGAACCAGTGTGGTTGAGATTTTAGGAACATGGGAAACAAATAGTGTGGCATAAGAATGTAAAAAGACAACTTAACTTATTGAAACTGACATAATCACATTATGGAATACTACAGCTGAATGCTCTCTTAAAGGGTGCTGGATTTCTCCATTTTTCTTTCTCACGAGTTAGTAACATTCCCTTTTGTGCATATGTGTGTGTATTCCAGGTGTTTATCTTGGCCATGATGACTGTGGAGTTGTTTGGCATCATGGGCCTGATTGGCATCAAGCTCAGTGCCATTCCTGTGGTCATCCTGATTGCCTCGGTGGGCATCGGAGTGGAGTTCACTGTTCACATCGCATTGGTAAGTCCTCAAACGTGGCAGAAAGCAATAGCACAAATGAAGATTTTTAAGTTAGACTGAGAGGTAAATAGATGAACAGATATTTTGCATGGAGCATGATGTGTTTTTAATTGTGTACCTCTGCAGTTAAGTGTGTGTGATTACAGACTTGGTCTTTCATTTGGTCTCTTAGTGAAGTGTAGTAATAATCAAAGCTTGCCAAGTTTCACCACAAACACATTTTGTGTGATCGGAAAGATTCCCAACTTATTTCTCTTTCCTTCTTTCCCCTCTGCCACAGGGCTTCCTGACAGCAATTGGCAACAGAAACAAGCGCTCAGCAGTGGCACTGGAGCACATGTTCGCCCCAGTGGTCGATGGAGCAATCTCCACATTGCTGGGTGTTCTCATGCTGGCAGGCTCAGAGTTTGACTTCATCATGAGGTGAGATGTGATTTCTCTCTCTCTGTGCATGTGTGAAGCTGGTTGGCTTCATTTGGGTGCAGCAGATCGGCTGCATGCAGGTGGAAATGCTACGTCCCTGTTTATGCACAATCAGTGACAACTATGCAGCTGGTTCTGTCACTCCAAGAGCGTACACATCCTCAGAGTGCAACAAATGGGGAAAACATCAGTGGTGTATAGCAGCTGCTTGTAAACATGGAAGTGTTCTGCGGCCCACTGGGTGGTGTCTCTCCCTGATTCGCTCTCACACAAACACAGGAATCTGTAAAAATTCCTATCATCCATTTGGCATTCTTTCTGCTTTAATAAAAAAAAAGTGAAGCTAATTTTGAACTGGTCGGCCAGTCATTTCGTCTGTAGCCCTCCAACAGACAGCATTCCCCACTCTCTCCCTGTCTTTCCCCAATAGAAATGTGTGTGTAAATCTTGTACCGTATATGTGCTCTCTCATGTGTGTATGAGTAAAATGGGGAAAAAAGAAGGAAAAAAAAAGCTCCGTGATTTTAAGCTGAACGTGGTCTCGGCTTTTACCCAAAACCACAGCCTTGAGCTCACAGGCTGCGTCAGGCCTCCATGACCTAAAAAGCTAAGTTTTTTGTGAACAAATGGAGGCAGAAGCAAAAGGGAAATGGAGGAGAAGTACTATTAGGGTGGTTCTCGTAAATACAGTACGTTGATCAGTGGTTAATCCTCCACAGAATTGCAAATGCATAAAAGTTATGTTAAAAAAGACTGTTTGATCAGCATTAATGGAGTTACAGAAGAGTTTTACTGCTTCTTGGTTGTTGTGCGTCAGATGACGGGGGCACAACAGAGAGGTCTAGTCTCTGTTGGAGGTCTTGTTTAGCTGCAGCTGTAGTCAGGTAGACGAGGTGATCCAATGTTGGCTAGCTGGGGAGTTGGATAAATATGCTGCTGTAAACATCTCCTGGCCTTGTAGCACACTGAATAAACAGCAGGCCTGATTCAACTCTGCTCAGAGACTTCTCACACAAACACCAACAGAGTGTGCATGCACATGTGGACACACAAAGAGAAACACACATATGTATAGGCATGTAAACACTCAGAACTCTTTCTCACACACACACGGCTCTCTGGGTCTGACAACGACTGGAAAAGATTACAGTTTAAATAAACAAGAAAATTCCTGACAGTGAGACACTGTTGGAGGTCCCCCCATCGTCTCTTCCAATGTCTTTCTTTTCCCACTTTCCTTTTTCTGCGCCGCTTACATGCACAAGAAAAGGTGAACATTTTGATTTCATCAAAGCAGTAATTGCCTACTTGTGTGCTCAGGGATGGCATGTGAATATGTTTTTTATTTTTTTTTTGACAAAGAGCACGCCAATAATCTTTTTGACGAAATGAGCGCAAATGGGGACTGTAGATTAGTTCCAGGGAGAAAACCGTGAACTATTTTCCTGAAGTGTGACCTTTGCCAATAGAGTAGTAGTAATAATCATTTCAGCAGTCCATTCAAGGAGAAGTGTGTTTCCATAACACTTGTCAGCTATTATCCCTGTCTTGGCTGACTTCCCCCCACCCCTCCAACCCTATCAACATTTTTTTTTTTTTTTTTTTAAATCGCACTGTTTGATTTTTTTTTTTTTTTTTTTTTTTTTTACCTCTTAAAGTCTGGCTGGCGGTTAGCATCTCACTGTCTCTCTGTGCTTTCTGTTAGTGTTTAAGTGGAGTCCTCTCTAATTTTCTTGAGGAGCTCTTTCTTGTGGCCTGCCTCCACCCCTGGCCTCCTCAGAGCTCCACCGAAACGCTTACACACTCGCACACACACAAAAAAATTCATGCACACATGCATACAGTGTGAGTACAAAAAAAAAAAAAAAAACAGAGTGAGAGAAAGTTTGGAGCTGCAGCACTGCAGGCATGAAAGCATGTTTAAGTTGAGTGGAGTCAGATTAACCCCCCACCCCCAACCCCCCGCCCTGCTTCCTCTGCTTTTGATACACAAGTGTTGGTCTTTCCCTTCTTCCCTTGAGCTATTCCTCTGTCTAGCTCACATGCGATTTACGTTTGAATGCATGTATGTGCATGTTTTCTTTAATGTTCTTCTTCATATAATACACTGTTTGTGTGGTCTTGCATTAAGAGGAAAGAAAGCCTGAACTTGTTAGTTTATTGATATTCCACGTGTATTTTTTTCCAGTTGTTTTTGCTGCATTTGGCTGATAAAGCAAGATTTAACAAAGTTGCATCTTCTTGTTTATTTGCTCTAAACGAATGTTTTACATTGCTGAATCTTTCAGGTATTTCTTTGCTGTGCTGGCCATTCTGACTGTTTTGGGGATGTTGAATGGCTTAGTTCTTCTCCCAGTCCTCCTCTCAATGATGGGCCCTCCAGCTGAAGTCACTCCTGTTGACAATGCCAACAGCCTGCCGACACCTTCCCCCGAGCCTCCTCTGCCTCCACCAATGACCCATCATGGGTATTACACGGGCCAGCAGAACCCACGGTCGCCTCATCACCAAGCTTTTTCAGAGTCGTCCGACTCTGAGTATTACTCTGAACTGACAACAACATCGGGGATTGGAGAAGAAGATTACAAGTACTGTGATCGGAGTGCGTACCAGGCATCACACAACGGCATTCCTCCTGCAACTTCACATATACTGCTGGAGGCCAGCAAGAACCCCAACTTCCCAAAACTCACGGTACATCCCATAAAGCCAAAAATATCACAACTAACTTTGTATTTAAAAAAAAAAAAAATACCATAAGACTAACCTTTAAACTTCTATTTTGTAGGTGGTGAAGCCATTCAGAGAAAATGCCACTAGTGGAAAGGTTGAACCATTATGTGACTCCTCCCACAATGCACAATCATCTCCTGGCTACCAGGTGACCTGCTGGGATGGAAACAAGCGGGAGCAGCAGAACGGGCGTCAGAGACTGCCAGCTCAGTCCGTGCAACATTTACCCAGTGATAAAGCTCACTTCCCTGGGAGGACTTCTCAAAGCGGCCCCAGGCTACAGAACAGCAGAGGGCCTCAGCCAAACAGGACTAAAGGGCCAAGCTATGGTCATAGCAACTCTGCAACACAACAAGGCTCCACTGGGGGACCTGTTACCATGGTTACAGCCACGGCCTCCGTGACTGTGGCTGTGCATCCGACCTTACCAGGGGCGGCATACCAAGGCTACATGCATGAAGGTTTTGACACAGACAGTGAGTCGGACTGTTTTGAAGCCACTAAAAGGACTTGTGGTGACAAAACAAAATACCCCTCATGCAAGAGAGACTCTTTAGAGCTCCAGGACTTGGAGACGACACAGGGCCAGACAGAACTTGGCAAGACACAAGGTGAGTTGGGTTTTGCGCCTCAACTTTTTCTCTGACATGCACAAGTACATCAAGACAAGTAGTGAGCTTTAGCTCAGTTTCTTTTGCTAATCCGACTTTGTGTTCTGTGTGCTGCAGGTGGGCTGAGGATCCAGGCATCCAAACATTGCTAGCCCCCCCACCACCATCATGTTCTCTCATTTTGGGGTCCCCGGTTCCCAGAGCACCTTGATGTCTACAAGGCATCAGTTCATGCCTTGAACTCGCAACTGTACATAGACTTGGACATAAGCAAAAACTCCAGAAGATTCACATCCAGGACATGAAAACAATGCTTGTTTTAATAATTATATAAATCTATGAGTATATATTTTAATACTAAAAAAGAGGGAAGCTATTTAAAAGAGTACCATATAACTTGGGCATACTCAGATGTAAAATATTATTTTTATGTGTGGTGGTTGATGTTTTTTTTTAATCCACCACACACTGTACAGAATAAGAAATATTCTGTTTTCACAAAAACGTGAGATGTTATTAGGTTTTTGAACATACATGGTCAGTGTTGTATTTCTGTTTGTATTGTAATTTTGTTGCTGCTACACTTCAAAACTATTATTGCCTTAAAATGTGCAGTACCCCCTTTTTTAAGGCAACAAATACCTTTCACAGTATTACGCTGTGAGATATTGCATCAGTCGTGTTACAAGTAAACCCGTTTCCTTTCAGTGTGCACTGTAAACAGAAGCAGACACTGTTTTCCTAACAGCAGTAGCCGCCGTGCCTTCAGTACGCCCCTCTCTGTCATGATCACAGCGTTCAAAGCTCAGTATTAAATTCCCACGTTGTTGTAAATATGTGTTTGTCTCGTCCAGACACAAAAGCATTTGTCTAGAAGCAGTAGCAGATGGATTTTTTTAAAAGTTTGTGATCATTTCGCCACCATGCAGGTGGTATGACGCCTAATTCAGATTATTATTATTATTATTATTATTATTATTATTATTATTAAATCAGTGTCTGGTTGTCCCAATGTCCTCTGCAGTTTTAAACTACTTGAAGGAGCTGTGATTTTTTTTTCTCTTGCAGTTTTTGTAAGCTCTAACGTGGGTGGTGCTTGCCTTTTGGCACTTTGTGTTTGGCAAATGTGTCGTTCACCTTCCCGTGTTGGTTTTAAAAGGGAATTATGAAATGCAAAGGGAGTTATTTAATTTAATTTTTATTGTTTTATTCTTTCTTCCCCTTTGCTGGCTGCTCTAGAGTTGAAACAGTATTGGTATTGTGATGACTCCTAAATTATTCCATTACAAAAAGCGGTTCAGTCTTGCCTCAGCTTGCTTTGACTCACTTTCCTGTTTCTTTTGTTTGTCGTTTGTTCGTGTGAGACTTTTACACACTGCGTTACACATTTTCTTTCGTTGTCATTTGTAGGTTATTTATCTTCTCACACAGTTTCAGTTCAGTATTGGTCTCATCACTGCCAGGTTTGATTGCAGGGATAAACATGCAGATCTGTTTTTTTACATATATAATAACATCATATTAAAGTGGCAGCTGTTTCTTTCTTTTTTATTCCTATTTGTTTATATGAAAGAGGAGTCAAGTAGCTACTGCAAGTTGTGAATTATTAGGCTGAACAAGCAAAGCACCATTCACAGTTTGATCAGGCCGCAGTTTGGAAGGTGACGTGCCATACTGGTCCGGGTGGGTGGGGGGTGGGGGGAATTAAGCTCCTGCATTGGTTTGTTGTTTATTTTTCAAAAGAACTGTTAATGTCATGCCTTATAAATTATTTATATTAAAATTTTTATTTTTGTAGTTTGTACAGATGCTAGTATCTAGACCGAAGTTCTATTTTTAAAGAGTAAATATATATTATAAATAAATATATCTATTTGTCACTGAGTCGTTTTTGTTTTGTTTTGTTTTATTTTTGTTTTGTTTTATTGTTTCGTTTGCCTTTGGGTGGGGTATGAGGTGGGGGCTTGGGTGTCATGGAAGGGAGCAAATGACAACATATTACTGCAGAGGCCTGTTTAAAAATTGTATTTTATTAAGCGTCTGAGTGTTTGGAGCAAAGGGTGCAGTTGGAGGATGAAGGAGAAGTTGTGCAGGAACGTGTTGGCGTTTGATTTTCCTCTTGCCCCCCCACTTCCCTCGTCATTGTCATTTTTAAGATGTTCTTGTCCACGTCTGAAACACTGTGACTTCTGAAAACTATGCTAAAAAAAACCCACATGTGACCATGATGTTCCCTCACCTGCTATAGAAATTAAACTAACAGAATAAATTGAATGAAAATGTTTTTGGCTTGTCCTTGCTCATCTTTTGAAGTGTGTTTTTTGCAGTCCTGCAACTTTTCTTATCAGGATAGACTGGTGAAAGATTGACAAGAGGTTTAATGGAAGACTGTGACAATTTTATGCCCAAATTCCTATTTTAAGCATCACTTTTAATAGTCTCAGCTTTACGAATCACATTTACCAGATAACAACCAAACAAACAAGCACAATAACACTGAATGCTTATTCTTTAAGGAATGCATAACTATATTTCATGACAGTTTAAATTCAAGATGGCCACCACAGACACGTGTTAATGCTTGGAGCTTATGTTGAGGATGACTTTGCTACAACAATTTCTAAATTTAGCTCAATATCTATATACAGTACTGTACCTGACAAAGCTATAACCATTTTCTGATTGGCTATAGTTGACCAGCTGTGGTAGCCATTTTTATTTGGGGTGACTCCAAAATGTAATCAGTCGTAAGAGTTAGTTTTATTAAAAATCAGCCCAGTGGTTCATGATATATATATTTTAATTAACATGGTTGATGCCAACATTAGTTGTAAGTAAAGCTCTTGTGCAATGTGCAGTGCTCGAATTATGAATGAGGGATGACTCTCAGCTGTTACCACAATATTTATCTCACTATTTCTAAACTTTATCAAATTATAACTTTTGTGCTTGTTATTCTGTAAGACACCTGGCTGCGGTGGTTGTTTTGTGCTAACTCCAAAATATATATTCAGTAGTAAAAGGACATTCAATGATTTGTTTGCTGAAAGTTTTATTAAAATCCTCCCATCTATAAATTACTAACAAGAGTTGAATAACAGCTACTGGCAAAGCTAAAAAAATATAGATATATATTGCTTGGTCAGTTTGTGTGCAGATTATGTTGAAATTGACTGTCAGCTACCATAACAGCATTTGTTTTGAGTCAATCTGCTGTAGCATCCAGCTTGAATTGGGTTGACTCCAGCATTTACCGTAATCATTTATAAATGTTCACAGCTCATGTTTTCGCCAACTGCCACAGCTGAACTTAGATGTATAAGTTGAAAATGAAATCCACATTTTATTCAAGAATTTTGGCTTTATGCATATATATTTATTATCTTGTGCTAAACATATTCCCAGAACTCACCGACCTCAACATGCAACAAGTCAAGAAGAAGTATTGACAACCAACCTGACCTACAAATATAAAATTCATTAAATGTATCTATTTGCTTTGATTGAATATTATCTATATAATCTTGGGAGGTGCAGTGGTCAGTGTTGAACCCTCACAGTAAGATTTTGTAGTTTGCACAAGTTTGCAGGGTTAGCATATTCCTCCAATGCATGTGTGGGCTTTTCCACTCCACTTTCCTCACACAGACCAACAAACATGAATGTTGGGTTAGTTTGACATACTGAATGGTTATTTGTCTCATATATTCCTGTGTTCACCCTGTGCTGACTTTTCCAGGTTCTACTCCACCTTCCACCTATTGACCACATAGGCACCAGCTCCCTGTGACCCTAAAGAAAAATTATTGTGTATTTAAAAAAAAAAAAAGAGAGGAATTAATAAATGGCAAACAACCTTTATGTACTGCTGGCAGTTTTTTAATCTAATAATAAAAACATGGTGTTGCACAAACTGAAGGACTGCATGAGATATGTTTAAATTGACAGTTTTGAATAAATCCTTTTTAAAACAGGATGAGAAAGAATCAGTGATTTTTGTTTTGTCATGCTCACATTTGTCATTCAAGTTAAACGCACAGAAAGTGATCATTCAAAATACTGTAGTTATATTACAGATGACAATAAAAGTGCACATCTTGTAATTAGCACGTGTAATAGTTGTTGTACCGTGAGACATCTCGTCTCTGAGCAGTTAGTTGATATTAGGAGCTGCTGAACTGGAGGGCTGAATCACCTGGAAAGAGCCTGGGATCACTTACTCCCCTGTCTAAATCTCTGCCATGGTACACCCCACCCCCATCCCATCCTAAACACACACTCATGCACTGCACATTCATAAAGTCTCAAAAACAAGAAACATGCTTTATTTGAACATTTGAACATTTATTTACTTCTATTTTTTCCATCTCATCCCTAAAACCACCATCTAAAGCTTGCTGAGTGCAGAATTTTGTGCACATTCATGTAGCGAGCCTTTTATTTTTGCCCCGTGCAAAACATGATTACCTCCCTCACTTCACTCCTAATACACACACGCGTGCACACAAGCCCACCTGTGTAGATGAAAGGTAAATGCTGTAAATGCCTTCGCTTTTTCACACAGCAGCTTCTCGTTTGTCAGCCCAGGTAAAGTGGCACATGTCTGAATCTGATACCCCGGTCTTTTGAAGTTGCTTTCATGCACATCCACTTCTAAGCCAAGCTGTATGCACACGCACACACTGTAACAGTTTAAGCTCACAGTACAGTACCATGTGCAAAAGCTTCAGTATTTGCCAGCGGAGAGGTAAAATTTCCGTTTGCATGCTCTGCTGATTCAGTTTTAATTATGTACTTTGCCGAGTACAAATTTGTGAAATGAGTGATAGCATATGATACATTCAAAGTTACGGCTCCGTGAGATCAAAACATATAAAGTCATGGCAGAACTGGAGCGCATCCAAATGTACATAGATACCCACGACAAGAATTAAAATATTCACATAGATATCCATATAGAATTAGAATACAGGTAGTCCTCGAGTTACGTTCGAGTTCCGTTCCTACGCACCGATCGTAACCCGAATTTAATGTAAGTCGGAACTCATTACACGTGGCAATCGTAAGTCTGGATTTTTGCTGTAAGTCGGAAAAAGAACGGTAAACGGTGTTTTAAACACGTTTTTTTCAACGTAACACAACACCAGCGTACATTCTGTACCTTAAAAATGTACAGTACTGTTTTTCCAAGCAGTTAGCTAACACAGTATCCTCAAAAAACACATAAAATACTGCACAGAAAATCCATGGGAGGCGTGATGACATCATTGGGGAGGCCATCGTAAGTCCGAGTTGCCGTAAGTCGAGGGCACCGTAAGTCGAGGACTACCTGTATAAGTAAAATGTTTTGGTCAGAGGTGTCTTTATTGCTATAGTTACCATTATTCTATCACTGGTGTGAAAGTGATCTTACGTTAAGTAAAGTTACACTGATGCTAAAAGATAATTTACGTTTCATTCTATTACTCTGGCTTTGTGACACTGATTTGTGTGCAATGTCATGCTTAATACACGCACACTGAGAAATATAAGATTAAAAACGATGGAAACCAACTTGTCCTTCATAGTATTTACAGATAATCAAAATAGGCAGATCGTTCTTAAATTTTTGTCACTATGAGGCAACAAATGGGTGAAAACAATATGTCAAAAGAATAACTTTGAAAAACAGCAATAACAAAAAAGATCTTGTGTCAAAAAATAACGTCTCAGATCAATAAAAAGTCAAGATGCGAGGTCTACAAAAACTCATTCAAAGTGCTCCTCTATATTAAAAGTACCAGTAATACAAAGAAAACACAAAATATTAAAAGAGGTACTTTTTTTTATATATTTTATTCTCAAATTTAAGTAATCCAAAAGAAAACTATTTCACACGTAATTTGATTAGTTTGGTAATATTACAATATCAGTTGTTTAGTTTTCTTTTTTTCTAATACAAAATACTGTACCCAGAATTACCTGTACAGTACTGTTTAAGTGATGAATGTAGATTTTTACTGAACATTCTTTGGCTCCATCATATACAGTTTATAAGAATGTTGAGATTGCAGTGATAATAACAGGAAAGGAATGTTGCTATCTGTACATTTCAGTGGGTTAGAACACAAACTTTCCTCTTTGTAAGGCTGCGTCAGGGAGTGTGAGAGTGGTTAAATGAGCCCCTTGGTGTGAGCGCAGTGCAGTGTGTGGGCCCTGATAACAGCTGATGCTCCAGATAACACAATCTTGCTGCACCAACTCCTGACCTGAGTGTGAAGGTGAGATCAATGGAGGAAGAGAAAACACAACCAGGGAATAAAAGGCTGAATGCATGATCTTGTGATGCTGGTGTGTGTGTGTGTGTGTGTGTGTCTGTGTGGGGGTCTCTCTGTGTGTGAGAGAGTCTGTGTGTGCATTTTTGTTTCAGGTTACCTTGTGGGGACCAATTTTACAAAAAAATCATGCATTGTGTGGGAATCAACTGCTCTTTGGGGACCAAAGCCAGGTCCCCGTAAGGAGGACTCTTGTTTCGGGATTAGGGGTTAGGTTTAAGACTAAGGTGTGAGTTGCGGATGGTTAGGGTTAGGGTTACACATGTACTAGTAATGGTTAGAATTAGGGTAATGGTTGGGGTTAGACTATGGAAAATGAATGGAAGTCAATGCACAGTCCCCAAAAAGTATGTTTACAAGAAAGTGTGTGTGTGTGTGTGTGTGTGTGTGTGTGTGTGTGTGTGTGTGTGTGTGTGTGTGGGTGTGTGGGTGTGTGTGTG
>JAVCKU010000073.1:10956327-10967135 GCA_032273985.1 Hypsolebias coamazonicus
AACTAACTAACTAACTAACTAACTAACTAACTAACTAACTAACTAACTAACTAACTAACTAACTAACTAACTAACAATTTATGACACTTACTATTGAACCTTTAATTGAAAAGGATTGATTCAATACAGAGCGGAGGATTTTAGGTTTATCAGCTTAACAAATGTCTACCAAAATGAAAAACATACTCAAAAAGATGCTCTCAGAAGTTTCATATACGACTTGTGACCAAATGTTTTAAAATATCATTTCTGTCCATTTAATCTCGAAAACCACATTTCAATAAGTACTGTAAATACTTGCATCATAAATGTATGTTTGTGAAAACCTTTTTGCATCTTTACTACCACCAAGTGGGCGATGTGGTTTATAGCATGTCCAGATGTGATCCAAGAAAATTAAAGCAGAGAATATTTTGAAGGAATTCACATCGCCCGCCGCTTTTCAGGTCAGAGTTTTACAGAAAAATCATCTTAAGTTAAAACATTACAGAGCTGAAGCTCTTTTGGTCAAACATTGGACATAGCATGTGCAATCTTGCGTGAAACATATGCGTTATGAATGAGTCTTACCCCGTAGATTTTTAGAACAATTTTTAAAAAGCGATTCAGTTACAGCCATTTTGTGTTGGACAGCGCCAAATAGCTGTGATGATCATCATAAACTGGACTGACTCCAAAAGATAATTATTTGAAGATGTACATCCAAGAATTACTTTCTGAAAGTTTTACTAAAAATCCATCCAGTGGTTCATGAGATATTTTGCTAACAGACAAACAGGGCTGACTCCAACATTTAACTCTAAATTTTTAAGCATAGACCCCTAAAATGAGTGTCATTTGCAGTGTATGCAATGAATATCTCTCAGCTACAAACACACCAAACTTTAGCTCATAGCTGCAAAACAGTTTGAAGAATACCCATACAGTATTAAGTTTTGTAATTTCAGTTGTATTCACGCTGTCTGCTCCAATATAAATGTGCATCCACTGGTTATTTTCTGGAAGTGACATCAAAATCAAGTGGTTCATGTTATATTTTGCTAACAGACATGCAGTTGGCTTGAATTAGTTAAAGGCACAATTTTAAACAAAGATCTTGTGTAATCTGTTGGTACTCAAAATACATGTTGAGGATTAGTCTCAACTACTACCATACTAAAAACAGTTGGCTGTGGTGGCCATCTTGAATCAGACCAACTTCAAAAGTTCATCAGTTGTACATTTACATCAGAGACTATTTTAGCCTCTTTTTGTGGTGCTCAAGCACCTCTAAATTTTAACTCAGCACCCCTGAAAAATAAATGGACTGTACTTATATAGTGCATTCCTATCTTATCATACTCAAAGTGCTTTACACTACAATCTGTGCCCTCAGTTACCCATTCATAAATCACTCTACTAGATCTATACAAAGAATAATCAGTGCTTTAGATCACATTCATACACTGATGGACACACATCAGAGGCAATGAGGGGTTCAGTGTTTTGCCCATGGACACTTCGACACCTGACTGCTCGCGGAACTGAACTTTTGCATTGGAGGATTACTGCTCTAACTACTCAGCCACAGCTTCCCTTAAAATACCATCATAACAATTTTGTAAGGAAACTCAGTTCTCAAACCATAGTTTCACCAAAATATGACGAATGTCACTATGAAAGGTAAGCTTTGCTAATGGTTTACTTGGCCTATGCATTCATTCATTCATCATTCCATCCAGCCTTTGCACATTAAAACTGGAGTTTATTTCAGGAGTGATTTTTTTTTTTTTTTGCATCAGTCGAATCCTTAAAGCAAATTGTCAATCTATCCAGCAGGCTTGTCAGCAACTGACCAATTAGCGACCTCAGTTTGTCGCAAAGTGAACACCTCTTACCTGCAGGAGCTCCACCTGCCTTTTCTTTGACAATATTTTTGGGATTTTTCATTTTGAACGCTTTACGCTCAGAGGAATTTTGCAAAAAAAAAATCATCAGGAAAAAATGGTTAAACATTAGAACATGTAATTCAGACACGTTAAACTGAGTATCTTTAGAGGGTGGAATGCAGTTTATTCCATTTCCAAAACCTAAACCAATTCTGGAAAAATGTAAAAGATGGATAAAGCCCTGCGGCCGACCTCAAGAGCAGCTGAATACAACATTGATAAACAAGGAAGTACCACATGTTCATCTGCATGAAGTTAACTGCAGGTAAATTTTATGTTAAAATTACATTGCATGCTTGATGGCTGAATTAAAGGTTAATGCTTAAAGCTAGTTGTGCTTTGTTTTTGTGGGTTTTAAAAGCAGATATAGCTAGGTTGCAACTTCTGGTTGCACGAGTTTAGGCTTTGTTTGTTATGATCACTTAACACTAAACTGAAAGTGTTTATTAGATTATGTAAATATGTATGATGTTGCGTCTGTAGCATCGTAGCTAGCACATCTGTATTGTGCACTGCCAACTTATGTGCTACTACTTCTTGTTGTGCCATGTTCTCAAAAATAGTTACTGAATAAAGTGTTTACTTGTTTAAAAACACCTTTTAAAACACACCAGAATGCAGGAAATGGCATCAACTTTATTTATATTTTACTGGGGGAAAAAACCCCCCCCCCCCCCCCCACACACACACACACACACATATTACAAATGCTGTTCTGACATCATTGACCACTGCATTTGTTCAAGCCAAGAGCCATTGTCAACATTGGTGGGGGCTACACTGGTGGGGGCTAAGCACCCCCTAAAGAGCAGATTCTAGAACCGCCCCTGATTTATATCAAACCATCACTTTCTGCAAGTGCCATTTAACTTCGTCTTGTGCAAGTTTTAAACTCGCATGATCACCAACTGGCTGATGGCGTGCACGCGCCCAGGTGTGTTCAAGCAGCCCTAATCACCTGCAGCTGTGCTGGTTATTTTCAGCCCCCTCGCGCCCTAGTCGCTTCCAAACGTGTCTGAGAATGGACCTCAACCTGCTGCGAGCCGTTTCTTGCTGGCTTCTCATCTTGCATTCCGTTTCCATCCCCGCGGAGACGCGGCTGGTCCACAGCGGGAGGTCTGGCGCGTCGAGCCCCCAAAGCGCGCCTCGCACGGTGCACGGTGCCGTCCAGCCCCGGCCGTCCGCGACGAAGCGGCAGGAGAGCGCAGAGCTCGAAGTTCGGCCACGACTCATCGTGGTCAAGTGCCACCCGGACTCCATGGAGGTTGTGGTGCAGGCCGACATGTTTGACGCCGGGCTCAAGGTGGAGGGAGGTCACCTGCAGCTGGGCGCGCAGTCCCCGAGCGGCTGCGGGGCGGTGCAGTCAGGAGCGGAGGAGTTCACCCTCCAGGCCCCCCTGACCGACTGTGGAACTAAACTCTCTGTAAACTTGACTCGCATGCAGTTGTAGCTGAAGCTGACATGTCTTGGTTAATTAACTTTAGATTTTTTCCCTCTCTTTTAGTCAACAGAGGACAAAATCATCTACTCCAATGTTCTGTTCTACTCACCTGAGCCCAGAAACGGGCTGCTCAGACTGGATGAAGCAGCCATTCCTGTTGAATGTCACTATGAAAGGTAAGCTTTGCTAATGGTTTACTTGGCCTATGCATTCATTCATCCCTCCATCCAGCCTTTGCACATTAAAACTGGAGTTTATTTCAGGAGATACTCAGTGGATGGCATCTCCTTGCTTCCTGCTTGGGTTCCTTATGTCTCAGTAACTTCTGCAGATGACCAGATACACTTTAATCTGCAAATCATGTCTGGTATGAAGCATTTTATTAAGTCATACAAATGAGTCTTATGAAACTGATGATTTTTTGTTTGTTTGTTGTTGTTGTTCAGATGACTGGCAGTTTGAAAGGGGATCCCACGTGTTTTTCCTTGGTGATCCCATTCATTTTGAAGTCTCTGCCATCATGGGTAACCACATGCCCCTGAGAGTTTATGCTGACCAATGTGTTGCCACAGCAACCCCTGATGCAGACTCAACATCCAGATATGACTTCATTGAGTATCATGGGTTAGCTCAAATTAAACCCTATTCAACCATAAAATGTGCCAAATTGTTCAGAAAACAATTCTTTGAAACATTTGATCTTTCAGGTGTCTTATTGATGCTTACATGACAAACTCCATCTCGCGTTTCCTGCCAAGAGTAGAGCAACACAAGCTGAGGTTCCAGCTGGAGGCCTTCAAGTTCTACCAAGAGCCCAGCAACAAGGTTTTATCCTCGATTTTATTTTTAGCTGCTGAAACTAAGCAAATGGTTTCCATATGTATGAAATGTCTTGCCAGATAGAACTGTTATAAGCTAATTGTCATGATTCACTGAAGGCTTTTCCCAAACCTTTTTAAATGTAGTGCGTGTCGAGCAGAACAGTTTTTGTATTCTTCTTTTCTTTGTGAAAATGGTGTTCAGAGTCGTCAGTGTTGCAAATCGACAGCACTATCAGGAAAAGCTGAATAATTGAAATGTCCATCAGCGAAGACTGGAAATGATCAGATGTAGCCTGGTTGTAATTCACTTCAAGACTGTAGCTGAGGAAACAGTTGAATTTTATTTTATATTTTTTTTTAATTTTGTATAAACTATAAGAACTAAAAACCATTTGGGGATTTAGGTCCTCTAAACTTTCAAAAAAAAAAAAAAAAAAAAAGGTAGAAACGTTTCGTCTTTCATCCGAAAGACTTCTTCAGAGACTGAAAGAATGTGGTTTTTTTTTTTCATTTTTTATTTTATTTTTATTTTATTATTTTTTGAACCTCCAGAGGACCTGACTTAACCTCAGATTTTTCTACCTGATTATTGAGCATGCATCAGGATAAAAACTGTTAGGTTTTCCAAGTGACTAAAATATTGCCCCATGAAGTGTTTAGGATCAATGCTGTCTTTTCTATTTTCAATTCGGTAGTCTCTCCATTATCATGGGTGTTGCGTTCCACACACCACTGCAAAGCAGGAATGCTATATTTGGTATTTTTAGATGGATGGATGGATAGGCTTTTATAAAGCCTTCCTCTTGCAATGTTCTAAACTCTTACTCTACAACATGCGTACATGTACTGCAAAATTTTACTCACCAGCTCTGCAGAACAGCAACTCTGTTCTGGTGCAGCTGACCTACCCTGCAGCGATGAAGCCCACCACCCCATCCAGGTCATTGTGCATGTTGATATTGAGCTTCAGGATTATTTGCGACTTTCCTGCCAGTTCTGTGAGCTTGACAGTGTAGATTGGTGCTGCAAAACTTTCCCTCAATTTCAGCAGAAAGCAGTGGCTGGAGGCACTGCTGGCTTCTGGGTAGTATAGTTCTTTTGACTTGTTAGTGTAATGTTACTGACAGACAGCTACAAAATGACAGTGATTTTTTTATTTTTATTTATTTTTCTCATACGTCCCAATCATGTACTTGAGTAATAAGGCTGACAATCGTTGAAAAACCGAGAGTGAGTCTGCAGAAGTCTTAACAGCAAGGGACTACTGTATAAGCAAAATACAGTATTGTACATTTTTGTTTTGTTCTAGCTTGATTGTGTTTGACAGTTTCCCTCCCCCTCATAGGTTTATATAACCTGCTTTGTAAAAGCTGTTCCAGTCATGAAGGCTGTGAGTCCTGAAAATCGGGCCTGCTCTTTAATCAATAACGGGTAACCTTTTTAAGTCAACTTTCTTTAAATATTTACCATTTAAAATGATTTTAAAGCAGATTTTTAATCATTTACAGTGAAATACAACATCTAACAAAACAATTTTAAATGATGTGCCCTCATTCAGATGGCAGTCAGTAGATGGAAGTAATCATGTGTGCAGAAGCTGCGACCCCTCCCAAAGGTTTGAGGAACCACAGACTACAAACCCTCCTAGAATCATGAGCACTGCCGCTTGGCCCGCCAGGACAACACAGGAAAGTTCAGTCAAGAGTAAATCGGGACATCCTTCAGCCACTTATGTTCGATACCGTCCAGAAGTGCAGATAAAAGCCCAAAAATCTCCTGCTAAATTTATGAAGAGGGACACAGACCGCAAGGGTCGTGAGTACAAAATTTATTTTTGTTCTGTATTAATGCTTTTAAACATTTGAAGCTTCTAATTTGTGAAACTGTAAAATCCTTTGTGCACCTAACACTTGTTTTTGCAGAGAGCACCATCCACATGGGACCCATTGTTGTTCTGCCATCTAACAATCTAAAAGCAACAGAATCCAAAGAGGCGCTCTCAGATAAGACCACCAGAGACTAAAGAGCCCCCTGACTGCACTCATCACTTCACTGTTTCAACTAAAAGTATAAACACACTTGGAGTCTACAGGACCTAAACTAATGCAGAGATTAATCTCGTCCGACAAATGACTGGACACTTGTAATAAAACTCTTACTAAACTTTGTGTTCCGTTTCAAATTACATTTATTCGTTAACAGCTGTTGTAAATTAAAAAAGACTTCTAATGAATATTTTACAACATTTGATGTTTCTTTCTTTAGCTGTCCTCTGCAGAAACGCATTAACCACTCCCAATCTTTAAATATTGCTCCACATTAAGATGGTTTCAGCAAACACTTGATTTAGCATTGGATTTCAGGCTTCTGAACGTATTAAAGCCCTAGAAACAAAAGTGGACATTAAGCCAATGTATTGTAAGCAAACAAATGATGCATCTCCCTGACAGCTGTAGCTTCATACAGTAACATGATCCGGGCTCTTGTCTGTTTGGTGTAGACGTGCTATTAAGGACCGCTTCCTTCCATTACCGCCCACAACCCAGCCATGTAGTCACAGTATTGATTATTTTGTGAAAGCCATGATCCATAAAAGGCTGCCTTCTGCTATACCTCCAGGAAAATTACTTTTTCGTGGGACGAGCTGATTTTTGAACGTTGCAAATATTGGAGCATTAAAAAAAATGTATTTTGCTGAGACTTGATGAAGAATCACTTTTATTTTTCCTGTAGATCTGGCAAAATGACAAGCATAGCACCTAAATGGACTGCAGCAATTTAAGTAATGACCTAACCTGACCCGAGCAGGAAGCAAATAAAAATGTGTTGCCAGAGAGGACATGGGTTTTGGGTGCGTCAGCACCTCGGACAGCGCTCCTCACTGTTCCTCCCCCTGGGTGGGCGTGTTGAATGCTGTCCATTGTACTGAATCGATTCCAGCTTCAGTTTCAGGATCCCCTCTGCTCTGACCTCACTTTTATTCACAGGTCATTTCTCAGTGTCTGGATCTATTTGTCGGTTTCCTGGACGGCATCACGGCTTAAGCGCATAATTACTCTGGAGGACACTGAAGTATTCTCTGGCGTTCTGCAGAAAATATACCAACATTCAGTTTTGTGTTGGAACAACTCGTCATTCTCCAGTGCTTGACATCTAAATGGAGTCGATGATGGCTTTGCGTGTTATCTCCATGTGATTTTTTTTTTTTCTCTGCGACTTTCACTCTGATTGTCTTTGGACGCAAACAGCGATGGGTTTCACCGCCTGCCTGGCACTTTTTACCATTTTCCTCCTCGCTCCCACGCTGGCTTATTCCAGCTCAAAATGCAGGCAGTATTTGTGCGCACATGGCCAAGTCTGCTGCGCGAACCGGAACAGCACAGACGTCGGCAGCTTTTACTCTACCATCGCTGTCGTCACCCGAAAACTGTCCGGGGTGCTGATCATGCTGCTGCTCTTCGCCATGGGCTACTTCTTTCAGAGGATGCTTTGCTCCAGATCCAGGCAGCACCCTCCGCCGCAGAACGGACCTCCACCTGTCACCACGTCCCAGGAGCTGCTCATGGAGAGCTGCGCACCGGACAGCTTGGACTACCCGGCTCCTCGCTTACCCACATATGATGAGTGCAAACTGCCCACTTATGAGGAGACTGTTGGGGATGGAAGCCGGGAGAGAGCCGTGTCCACTGTGGGACTAGCTACATGAGGACTTGAACTGAAAGGACAGCTCTGATAATCTCCAGAGGGCATATTTACGCACTGTTTGATATGACTCCAGGAAGCGGTGTTGGGTTTTTATACCTTAACTTGCCTCAAAGAAGAAGATTAATGCCTAAAGCGAACACGAATAGTCAGAGGAGGGTGGGGGAGACAAACGCGACAATAAACACCCCGCAAACCCAGGTGTTTGTTAAAAATGACTTTTGGCTCCAAAAGTACGTAACAAGAAGAACACGAAAAGGTGGTTACTGTTTATCATGTTATTTGACTTATAACATGAAGAGTGTAAAGATAATGGATGGACAGATGATAGCTGTTTTTGAGCATTTTTGTAGATAATTTTTAATACTGACATAGATTAAAAATAGGCATAACGCTGCTGTTCTCTGGAACTTTAACTCGTACAAAGAGGTTTTATATTTGAACCAATCTGTTTGCCTCTTTCTATGAGTCACAGACTGTGACTCACAATCCTGACAGTGGCTGTCTGTTTTCCAGTAACTTCTGATGTGAGCAGTCAAATGGCATAATTAAATGTTGGAGATATTAAGCCACCATAAACTGCTTAGGTCAAATATCAAGGACTTCCTGCAAGTTTTTTTTTTTTTTTTTTTTTGATCAAATGGAAAACGATGAAAACTGTTCACTGTTTTCCCTGAATGACTTTTACTTTGTTTAGTAGTTCCTTTAAGGTACTCATTGCAAATTATGGAATCAAACAAAACCTATAATCATGAGCTTTTATCAGATGGCGCAGTTAGAGTTTACTCCAATAATTTTGCACATGTACTGGTTTGAAATTCTGAAATGTTGGTGTGTAAACAAAGCAGCTTTGCTGAAAGTCATAAGGCTTGAGTCGGTGACAAATATTGCAAACTTGAATATGCAGAAGCTAAAAGATGATTGCTGCTAAATGAAAAAGAAAAAGGGAACAAGTAACACGACTGTCGAGAATAAATATTGGAGATCAGTCGGTGTACACCAGAATGTTTGTCATTTCAACATGACCTATCTTTATCTGCTCATCAAATCAGAACATAAAATGACATGTCTCAATCCCAAATGGCTCTTCCATGCTTGTTCTTATTGTGAACCCATTTTTAATTACTTCAGCTCTTTCTACAGCTTAACAAAAGCATGTGGTAGTTAGCAGCAGGTCACATATTAATTAAGAACAAAATATCAGAAAAAATTGCAGATTTGATTGTTTTTTCAGCAGTCTTCATTGCTGATGGATAAATCTAAAAGTAAATCTTATTAATCAGCGCATCGGGTCGTACTGTGAAATTTTGAAGACACTTTTATATTAATACACCATTCTGAATGCACTGTCAACAAAACACGATTAAATTTTTTTTTTTTGGTCTTTATTTAAGCAAATCAAATCACAGATCTCTTTTACATGCGTTTGGACTGTGGGAGAAAACCCATGCAAACATGCAAACTACACACAGAAACATCCCAGGTCCAAACTGGGGATTGAACACACTTTCTTGCTGTGAGGCACCAGTGCTAACCACTAAGCCATGCTGCCAGATCATATTATCCAAAAAGGTATGGACTTAAATTAGTACACTTGATGCTTTTCCTTTTGGACATGCGCGTCCACGGTTGTGAGTCATAACTCACTAACTCCAGACATGTTTCAGGTTTGAATAAAGTCGTTTCATGAACTTCCACAAGATCCACAAAACACTAATGTATCTTGATCAAACTAGGTCAAAGGTCACGGTTGACAGCCATCTACTGTTCAAACATGGTGAGACTGAATGAACCGAAATGAATGAAGCTGTGCTGCTCCATCAAAGTGCACCGAGTCTTGACATGGTCCTACTCAGCCTCCGAGGGGATCCTGGCCATCTGGACCACCTTCCTAAAGGTCTCCTCCACTCCAACTCCCGTCGTGGCGGAGCAGGGCTGAACGAACCAGTACCGACCCGAGCACATCTTCCTCAGCTTGAACCTGTCCTTCAGCTCGGTGACGGTCAGCGCGCCGCCCACGTCCTGCTTGTTGGCGAGCAGGACGAGCGGACAGCCGCGCAGCTGCTCGCTCCGGAGCGTCTTCTCCAGCTCCACGCGCGCCTCTCCCAGGCGCGCGCGGTCCGAGGCGTCCACCACGAACACCACGGCCGCCGCGTTCTGGTGGTACTCCTGCCAGTGTTCGCGCATCTTCCGCTGACCCCCCACGTCCCACAGGGTCACGGCGATGGGCTTCTTGTTCTTCCTGGCATCCAGCATTTCCACGTTGAAGCCGATGGTCGGGACGGTGCTGACGCTCACGTTGTGCTTCATTTTGTAGAGGAGTGTCGACTTGCCGGCATTGTCCAGGCCGAGGAGAAGGACGTGGGCTTGTGGCTGTTTGGACAGGGGTTGGCCCATGCTGTGTGGCAGTCGCTGCTCCCAGATGTGGACGCAGTGTTTGCTCAGTGCGCTGCCTGGAGTTTAATAAATGAGCCATTAGCTCCGAGCTGAAGCACATTTATAGGCTACTCTGATAAGGAGACACAGAGGACAAAGTGTGTATCCAAGACAATCACTCAGGATTGAGTCACTGTTGAGTAACAAGGCGTGGAGGATATACTGACAACATAAACAGATTTTGTTTGAGCTATCCTTTTTATTCTGAAAGAAAACGTTAGAGTTTCCCATTGACTGAATCTGAATCTCAACAAAGGACTGAACATTTGTCACCATCAAGAGTTTTAAACAAACATACCCCCTTAGATCATTTGCTACTCTTTTAATTTCGGAGGGCAGATTCTGGAAGGCAGTCAGCACCTCAATCCCTCACCCCCAAAATGGACAATGGATAAAAAAACATTTAGGTGTTCCAGGATAGGAAAAAAAAAAAAAAAAAAAAAAAAAATATAATTTACAAATCTTTACAGTGATTTTAAA
>JAVCKU010000073.1:11008782-11018823 GCA_032273985.1 Hypsolebias coamazonicus
AGTGTTTTTAACTTTAACGAAATTACGCTAATTTTATTTTTATTTATTTATTTATTTATTTTTTTGCATCTGAAATTTTTCATTCATATCATTTCAGATATAGACATGTAGTGTGTTTTTATGAAAACAACAGGACACTCCTAACTGCACGGTGTTATTTTCCTATAAGAATATATATTTTTATGAGTTTTCACAACATGACGCTGTGTTTAGTTGTGCGTGCCGTCGCGACGGCAGCAGAGGGCACTGTTTGGGAGTAGATTTGCGCGCACACAAGAGCGCGCACACACATTGGCCCTTGTCCATCTGGTGTTGTGCTGAAAATATGCACAACTATTTGTACATGCTTATATACAGTATTTCATTGTAATTTGAGATTGTCATTTGTTGTTTTGTTTGTGTTCCTTTGTTCTGTATGTTCAATAGTTCAATTAAAAAATAAATAAATAAAAATTAAAAAAGCCTCTCATGTCACATGACTTTTACACTGTACGATATCGATGCGCTTCCTAGAACGGGGTTACAATTCTCAGCGCAACACCTAGCTAGCTAGCTTTCGTCGAATTTGTCACCCTCCCTCACCTCAAGCAGCAGCGAAGCTGCACCAGTCGATATGGCCGGTAAATATCGGAACAATTTCGTAAAGAAAGATGAAATACTTCCAAGTCCTTTGGAATAAGTGAGTTAAATCAATAATTATACTTTTACTATTATGTGGGATACTGATAGTTGACGCTGGTTGTGTAATTTTAGTCACATTATGACGCACAGCGATGGACAGTTGATGCTAACATATTAGCTGACGGGCTAAAGTGTAGAGAGGAGAATTATTTGTTCACTAACCTGTTAGCCTCCTGTGCTTATTCTGACGAGAAAATCATTTACTAGTCAACATAAAATATTATCTAAGAATCTTTATCAAACTTAAAAATTGTTCCTTATCGTATATAAATAGTTAGTTTGCCTAGTTTGCCTATTTTTATGTACTATTTGCTTGTTAGTTTCAGATGCTAACGTTACATAATGACTGCAACTCAAATGGTCTACGGTTCCTGTGCTGGCGTTTCCTTTCCCATATCTGCAGATAGCAACGGATGTTCTTCGTAGCACAATAATTATAAACCCGCAGCTATAGTAGGAATAATAACTACATAATAACCAATCGACAGTAAGTTCAGGATTGTGAAGCGGTTGATTTTGATCCAACGACGCTTACTCGTTAGCTAAGCTTGACTATTAGCCACCCATAGCTTAGATTGCTAAGGTGCTAACGTATCGCTCAATCACAAACACTGTAATTCGCATTAAGGGAAACACTGACATTGTTGCAACACATATGTCGAGGTCATCAGTGAAAATCAATATTTTTTTTTTAAACCAAACGATATTGCGTTAAATAGCACGGACAGAGAGACTTGTAAGTTAGCCACTTCTACCCTTTGTCCATGGTGCCTACAGGCTCCTTTATGTAGGCCACACAGCTGTTGTTGTCATCTTTTGATCTTTCGGGCATTTTTTTTTAAATATGTTCTGATTACTCTCTTATCTGTTTCTTGGTTTAATTGCGAGTAAATGTTGAACAGGGCTAACAGCAGAAAACTACCGTGTTAATTTAAGATTAGCTTTTGACTTGGTCCAAACGGATTTCTGAAGTGAAACTAGATGCTCCTATACCTAACATGCAGTTAAAAAAATGTTTATTGATACGATAAAGTCAATATGGAACTGCATTTTGACATATGTCTACAATTGTTTACGTCACTAAATGATTTCATGATTTTTTATTCACTTTTTCTTTCTGTTTAACAGTATTCATCACGAGATGTGATCCAACATCCACAATGTGTGAGGACATTTAAGAACGTTTGAGTTCGGAAAAAAAAATCTCGATTCCAGTGGAATCTTCCATATAACTTTATATATAATTATTATATTTTTCTTTGTGTTAAATTTTACCTTTATACACACCCATCCCATCAACATATAACCATGCCAGTGCAAGCGCCACAATGGACAGAGTTTCTGCTGTGCCCGATCTGCACACAGACGTTTGAAGAGACTGTTCGCCGGCCCATCAGCTTGGGCTGTGGACATACTGTCTGCAAGATGTGCCTGAACAAGTTGCACCGTAAGGCCTGTCCCTTTGACCAGACAGCCATCAGCACAGACATTGAGCAGTTACCTGTCAACACAGCCCTGTTGCAGCTGGTCGGAGGCCAGGTAAGACACAAGTTTGTGTTTTTTGTTATAATTTGTTCAAATGACATAGAATATTTGTTCTTGTTTACTGTCCAGTGTTGTGTTTTTGTTATCAAACATCAGATATCATGCATGTCTCAGCGTTTTTTTTTCTTTTTCTGCAAACATCGTTTGTGTACACAATATTCCTTACATAGGGATTCCTTTGTTTGTGCATGCTACAATTATTGACCTGACTTGTGTTTTATTGGCTTACTAATTGCTGGAATTGTGAGTAACATTGAAGTTCTTTGAGGAAATATTTAGCCAACAGGACAAAGCACAACTGATGACGTCTAATTTTCCAGGTTCAGTCTGCGTAGTAATGAGAAATATTAATGTCTCATTCACAAAATTAAAATCTGTTGCTGTTAGTAATGCAATGTCTATGATAATTACTACATGATTTGATACTTTACTGAATAAAATATTGAGCTAGGAGAGATATTTAATTTATTTTCCATTACGGTTACCAAATTACAGTATTGATGCTACCTGGCCTTTAAAATCAAATCCCAAAAAACAATAACATACCGGTACTTTTTTTTAAATAAAAATAGCTACACATACATGTTGATAATGTTGTTGAGATTTTCACACCATCACTCAGACTTGGGGAAATTTAGTTAAACAACAACAAAAAAAACCTAACATGCATGTTTTTAACAGAAGATTTGGTATTAGTATAAAAACTGTTTATAAATTCAAAATTGCCAAAAGAAAAAGAAACATGTAACTTCTCAGGATTCTGTATAAAACACTTGTATTTTAAATTATAGCTCAAATTGTAAATATTACTGTCAATGAAGATCAGTAACACAAAAAGACCTTTTGTCAAATTTTAAACTGTGGATGAACTTTACTATCATGGCCCAACAAAATGAGACAGCCTTCAGCTTCTTAGTCTTTTTATCATTCAGAGTATATAATAATGCAGCAGTGCATTTTTTAGTGAGTCATTTATTTATCTTTAGACCATACATGCAACTGCTTGTTTCCTTCTCATAAGCCTTCACTGGCTAATTATACTCGTTTGTTTTTCCAAATGGTGAAACAAGTTACAATTTTACCTTTACTGGTAATTGTTTTCCTGCATATTTTATAAGATGTTTTGCTTTGTTGGAAGTCTCTCCTTTTGTAGACAAACCACTTTGAGCAGGCAAATATGAACACAGTAAATCACAAAATCACACTATTTACAACTGAAACAGAAATAAAATGTTATCTAGGAAATGTAATTGTGACAAAGATTTGTACCTAATCAAACTCATCAAGAGAAAATTCTGGAGAAGGGACTGTTTTGCTAAACAAAGGTTTAGTATGATTTTGCTCTGAATCCCAAACCTTTCATTTTACTGCTACAATGAAGATGGAAATTACTAGCCTTTTGGGAGCTTTGTGTGATTTCCTGGTTCTGTAGTTACTCATTTTATCACAAGGAAGTCTTGCCACATGTGTTCATTTTGCACTAAAGCTAACACAGCACCCATCTGCGTCTCATGTTTGAAGGCTTTAAGGCAATAGTTGTTTAATGCTCTGTCAGCACTGAAATAGTGGGATACAGTGATATGTTGAGGTCAGTGGCAATGGCCGCAGGCCTAAACAATGGCTAATGATTAATGCATGTTTTGCCAAACTGGCTGTCTGTATTTTATAATTGAAAGTGTTGCTACTCAAAATATTACAACATTCTAGTTTTTCAAGATGGAAACTTTCTCATTTTAGTATTGCTTTAAATATATATATAACATGTAAAAACAAGCAGTTAATGAAAATCCTGGAGAAAAAGAGTGTGCATCATTTTGGTAAAAAAATGGAAGGCAAATTTTTTAAAGTAAATAACGTAGGGTTAACATCAAAGCAAATATAAGGTTAAGACCATTTTTTAAAGCTTTTATCATACTATAAAACAGCTTTATTTCTATTATTTAATTTTTTCTGACATATTTTTATGAAAATAAATGTCTATTGTCATATTTGTCCACTACAACATAATAAATATCAGTTCGTGATATTTGTGTCACTTGTACCAAGAGTTTTTCTATTATTTTTCTCCCCTTCAGCTTCCTAAGGCTCAGCCAGTTGCCTTGATTGCCAGTCCAGAAGACACACAGAATTATGAGGTGGCAAGACAGTGTGTGGAGGAACTGGCCCTCTACCTCAAACCCCTCAGCAACACTCGAGGTACCTATACCTTTTTCCGTTTTGCGAACTGCTGCTGTTGTGGCGAGATATAAAGAATACAGAGGCTTCATTTTATGATGTTGCCAGAATATTGCATCATACTAAAGGGGACTTAACTTGCAGTGATTTAATGTGGTAAAATTATATTGTAACTTTCCATGTTAATTCCAGGTGTGGGTCTGAGCAGCACAACCCAAAGCATGTTGAGTCGACCCATGCAGAGGAAACTGGTAACCCTTGTTCACTGCCAGCTGGTGGAGGAAGAGGGCCGTGTTAGAGCCATGAGGGCTGCTCGCTCTCTTGGCGAGCGAACTGTCACCGAACTCATCCTGCAACACCAGAATCCTCAGCAGCTCTCCTCCAACCTGTGGGCTGCTGTTCGTGCACGAGGTTGTCAGTTTCTTGGCCCAGGTATTTGCAATTTACTTGTAAAGTGAAACCACCACACAAGCAGTCTATTTTTGTTCACATAAAATTCCTGGGGCTTTTCATTAATTTATTTTTCTCTAAATGTTGTCATGTTTGTTCTCTTCTCCCAGCAATGCAGGAGGAAGCTCTAAAATTGGTTCTTCTTGCTTTAGAAGATGGTTCTGCTTTGTCCAGGAAAGTGTTAGTTCTCTTTGTAGTCCAGAGGCTTGAGCCACGCTTCCCTCAGGCCTCTAAAACAAGTATAGGCCATGTGGTACAGCTCCTTTATAGGGCTTCCTGCTTCAAGGTATGTCTGTAGGTGGCAATCAGGAGAACATATATGTTATTAGATGTTTGATGAGATGATTTAGTCCTGCTCCACAGTTAGACATTTTATTGAAAACGTGCAGATTTATCAGTGCATGATAGTTTTTTTTAAATTGTATTAATTTAATCGTGATGCAGATAAAACCAAATCTGGTAGGTGCTTGACTTCAGTAGGAAAAACTTAATTCATCTTGTGTAATATTTTAGTTTACCAAGCGTGATGAAGATTCATCTCTGATGCAACTGAAAGAAGAGTTTCGTACTTATGAGGCTTTGCGACGTGAGCACGACTCTCAGATCGTTCAGATTGCCATGGAGGGTGGATTGCGCATTGCCCCTGACCAGTGGTCCTCTCTGTTGTACGGAGATCAGTCTCACAAGTCACATATGCAGTCTATCATAGATAAGGTATGCAATGGGAAAAAAAAGAATATATATTATTGTTCAACTGTATTCAGTTAAATTTTACTGACATTGCAGTTCTGCAGAGAATTAACATTTTGCATTGTATCAGAATTTTCCTCATATGTTTTTTTATTTGTTTTAATTTGAAATTATTCTCTGTATTTTCCACATAGCTGCAGACTCCAGCATCTTTTGCTCAAAGTGTTCAAGAGCTGACTATTGCACTGCAGAGGACTGGAGATCCAGCCAACCTCAACAGGCTGCGGCCCCACTTAGAACTCCTGGCAGACATTGACCCCAGTCCTGGTAAGAAACGTGCATACTTACAATGATGTAAGAAGAAAATCAGTTATGTGTAGTTACAAGTGTTAATCCTGTTTGAAACTTTTTTTCCTCTTGTTTTTTTTATTTTATTTTACTCTGTATGTAGATGCTCCTCCTCCTTCGTGGGAGCAGCTTGAGAAGGGGTTGGTGGCAGTGAAAACAGTAGTTCATGGCCTGGTTGATTTTATCCAGAACCACAGCAAGAAAGGAGCTGATCCTCAACAAGTATGTTCTTTTTTGTTTTTTTTTTAAAGCTTCTAAAATCTACTATTTTGGTACTTGGTGGCACATTTTATTACATGAAAACTAGATTGAATAGAAACATTCAAAAAAGCTTTTTGATTTGTTTTTAGTTTTTTCCAGGGTTGCTAACAAATATTGTGGCAGGGGATTTTGGTAGTATTAACCTCCTATTATGATAGAAGCCTGCTGAATTTTGCAGTGTTACACCATGGGATGCGATCTATGGCAAAAATATCAATTTGTGGTGTTTTTATAGTAAATTTACAATCACAATATTTTAATTGATTTTTTTAACCATTTTTTTCTTCATTATTTTGCGTTATAAAACAATGCAACCAAATTGTTTTTCTATGTAAAACAGAAATAATTTATATGCAATACTACTAATAAACAGATTTTAACATCAGCAATAGCTTGAATGTGCTATAGACAATCCTGCAATATCTCTGCTTTGGCAAATCAGCAACACATTATTTAACAATCTGATATCAGATCACTCACCCCTAGTTACACCTCATCTGATGTAATAAGAAATTTCATTTAAGCAGCAATTTATGCCCAAGCAACATGGTGCTGTCCATCACTGTCATAGGCATATCTAAATTAAAGTCTAACAAATATGATGGTAGAAGAAATATTTATGCAACTGACCACAAATCTGAACAACTGAAGGCTGTTTTGTGTAACGATAAAGTTGTTATGGCATGATTAAAGAAAGTATTAAATGTTTTTGCTTTTTTTTTCCCCATAAAATTTAAATTTCTGAAGTTCAGTTTACTTAAAAAGTATTTTTTTTTTTGTTTATGGGTTTTAATTATTCATATAATTATTATTTTTTCCCCAGCCTCCTCAGCACAGCAAATACAAAACATACATGTGTCGTGACATGAAGCAGAAGGGAGGATGTCCTCGCGGAGCCAGCTGCACTTTTGCTCACTCTCAGGAAGAATTGGAAAAGTTAGTTTAACATCAGCATGAAATAATATTTCCTTGCTATCCTAATCCACTATCACATTTGTATTTATTTCTAACATTTTGTTTCTGTCAGGTATCGTAAGATGAATAAGCGTGCGATAACTCGCGCAGGGGGGCTTTTACCAGATGATAATCTTCCTATTGATGTGGCAGTGCCCCGAAAGATTTCCCCTGTTGCCAATGGTGTTGGCGCACCAAATTTGCCCCAACTAGTTGCTCGAGGCACTGACATAGTTTCCTACGAGATCATTCGTAAACCTGTGAAGATCGATGGAGGAAGTTCAAGTGTCCCAGGCTCACCACCTGATGTGTGAGTGTGCTATTTTCTGAAAATTATATTTTATCTGGCAGCTGTAGATAAGAGTACGGTATGGAATACCCTTCATTCTTTCTCCTGCTTGCTCACTGGCAGAACCTATTTTTTGAGTTTATTGTAGAACAAGATATACATTTTAAATCCAAAATACAGAAATGTATTTGACCTGTCTTATTCCTGCAGCCTGGACACCATTTCAAAACCTGGTATGCCTCTGCCACCTCATGCAATGGCTCATCCAAGGATGCCTGCAGATCACATGTCAGGAGTGAAGCATATGCCTGTGGTACCCAGGGGTTCACCAGTGTATCCCCAACCACAACTCCCTGATATATGCTATGAAACTCGTCCCCCACCTGCCTCTCAGTATGAACCCACTCAGTACCCAACAGGTAAGGATCAAGTAAATTAAATATTGCCACATATAGGTCTGGTGTTAATACAAAAAAAAAAAAAAAAAAAAAAAGTTTTCTTACATACGTTTTTCTGCACAGTTCTTTTTAAAGCTAAGTGAAGACAAATGCAGTAGGGAAAAGAAAATGTGTGATATCATTAGCTTTTTGTTGCACACCTGCTACTTTGAGGTTGCAGCCTCAAAACATGACATGTAAATCAAACCTAAACACACTGCATATGTTTTTAAATACAACTGCTAAAAATGAGACATGCTTTTTTAATTTATGTTTTTGCTGTGTAGGTAATTATTGTATTATGTAGGGGTGTAACATTATGCTAAAATCACGATTTGGTTCAGTTTCAAGGACGGCTCGGTTCGGTTTATTTTCGGTACAAAAAAAGACAAAATAAAAACTTACAAAATGTTTACTTTGAAAATATGCCAAGTAAACAATACGTTTGTATACAAATAAATAAAAGCGACCCATTTGGATGATATTTTAAATAAATGACACTCTTTATAATAAATAAACTATACTAACAATAATAAAAATCTTAATAAATACAATAACAGTCAGAACCAGAACAGTAAGCAGCAACAGACTGTTTACAATCTAACAAATCAAGTTTTAAGTTTTGGGCCAAAAAGACCAACTTGTCTGCATTTTCTGCTAAAAGCACAGATCTAGTTGCAGTGAATATCTCCAGTGGTGGAGAAAACTGCTCACTAACAGGTAGCAGCAGTGTGGCTGTATTTGTCCTCATTACTCACAACCGCTTCTTGGACCTGCTCCCACCTGTCCCTGGAAAAGTTCAGAGTTCAGTCATCGCAGACTCCTTAGCTGAAGGTGATCTGGTAGATTTCCCTGAACAGGAAGAAGACTCAGCTTCTACCTCTGTCCCAGACTGGAAATAAAACACAAAGAGATAAAAAAATTGTTAATAAAATTATAACTTTAATTAAAAAAAATTAGATAATAATAATAAAAGAACAATACCTCTTCTTGAACGGTTGTTATGAGATGGTTGAATCTCTTGGTCATCATCATCATCAGGGCAGGGCTTTAATCTGCTCCAGGGCTTGTTGACAATATCAGTTTTAGCTTTCTCATAAAGTGTAACTACAATTTATTTGGCTGAAGTGTTGACGTGATGGATGTTGTAGCGAGACTCAAGAACTTTAAAGCCGGTGCAGCAACAACAGAAACGTAGATCCAGAGCTTTAAAAACTCCTACAGTTTGTGTTACTGCTCTGGACTGCTGTGAATGACCTGATGAAGGTTGTTTAAATGCTGCTGTTATCGGTGTTTGCAACTATCTGCTATTCTTGCTTGTAGAAGACGTTCACGTTCAGATGATGTTGTTTCAAGTCTGTTAACAAGTTAGACGAGTTGCCTGCTGCAGATCCAGTCTTCGTGAAACAACGTCGACACACAGATTTGGATTTGTTCTCGTCTTTTAACTAACAAAAAGCCATAACGTTCCCAAACAGGAGACCACAACGAGATGCTAGGCTGCTAATGCTGTGCGTGCTGCAACATAATAGCACCATGCTGAAACAAACTTAGGAATTTTAGTTCCGCGGTGCATAATCGCTTGTTAAAAAAAAAATTAATGAGTGGAAAAAATGACCGAAACGATTCACACGTGGCCCGAACCGAACGTGCCACCCCAAAACGGTTTGGTATACCCAGTGTACTGTTACACCCCTACCCAACACTTGATTGAAAAGGTAAGTACAGTTTTTTGTGAGATGAATAGATTTACACAAGGGAATTATCTGCAAGAAAAAGGAGGTCAGGTAAGTATGGGGATCAGTGTGTTAGGTTATTGAAGTTCAGTGATGACAGTATATTCTGTTAACAGTAACAATAAAGTCTTAATCTAAAAAAAAGTTAAATCTGGTCATCTGGACATTCAAAAAACAAAACAAACAAAAAAGTGTAGAAACATTTTGTCTTCCATCTGAAAGACTTCTTCAGACTGAGGTGCTGTATTCAGCTCAATCTTATAACACAAGCACCTTATATAGCACCTTCTCATTGTGGATCAACCAGTTTGCTGCTGACAGCCAAAACTAACTGCTCACATGATCAAGGAGGACAACAACCTAACAGTGGCTTGTTAGCACCCTGATGGCTGGTTTGTTATTCACAGAGGGCTGAGTGATACTAGCAATAACAGCATTGTAAGAGGGGGACAGTTGAACCCGGAGGCCTCCACCT
>JAVCKU010000073.1:11131716-11143649 GCA_032273985.1 Hypsolebias coamazonicus
TTTTACTTGTTATTATAACAACCAAGAAAATTCAGTTTTATTTCAGTTTTGGTCAAAGCTTGAAAGAGCCGCTGCAGAGGAACCAAAGAGCCACGTGTGGCTCTAGAGCCGCAGGTTGCAGACCCCTGTACTAGACAGATATAAACTCTGACATTCATTTTTACAAAGAAACTTGCTAATAATGTTCATGCAGATCAATTAAAAATACTCATCTTGCCTTAGCTCCTGGAGGTCCGGGGTGACCTGGAAGTCCCTGAAATTCAAAAATTAGTATAAAGTAGATGATAAAACAAATGTATTGGCAGCCAAATGGTAAAATATACTAACATCAAATCCTCTTGATCCAGGGTCCCCGGGTAGTCCATGTTCTCCTGGAGCACCTGGTTGTCCCTTAACAAAAAGCAGAAAAAAATAAAAAAAAAAAAAAAAAAAGAATTTCACTTTTAGATAAAAAATCAACAGTCTTTTTTTTTTTTTTTTAATATGTTTTACCCTAAAAATATTGTATAAAAAATAGTTCATCAGCACAGAGCTGTTTATGAACTTACTGGATCTCCTTCTCTTCCTGGTGGTCCTGGTGACCCTGGTCTTGAATGGGTTGATTCCCAAGAGTCTCCCTGTAAAAATAGAACATGTTACATTTATATTTTCAGCAAAATTCAACATTGCTCAGTAAAAATCTCCATAAATTTAACTTTTACACATGTTTCTTGTCTCAATTTTGTTTTTTCTGCATTTAAAATTAAAGAAGTAATGCCCTTTGCTTGTCAAGACAACACATATTTGGATTCAAAGTAATCTCAACAGGGTGGTAACACAGTGTTAAAGTTTAAATCTAAATGCATTGAGATTGAGGCTTATTTCCCAGAAGTATCATAGACTTAAAGTTTTAGGGCTGCAGGTGTTTAATCCTGATTTTCCCATCAGTCACCATAACATAAAACATAAATGAGTCCTCAGGTAATTGATGTGTCATTACACAGCTAAACACCAGTGACTGAGTACGTCTGTTGAGTGTAGAGGTGCAAATTAAACCAATAAACCCCCAGTTTTATATTGGTGTTGTGTCATTTACTCCACAATACCTTCAACTATGTTTAGCATTTTCCTGTCATGATAATAAGTCTCAAGAATGAGGACATATTGTTGAACATAAAATATAAGAAGAAACTTAAGAGATAAAGTTGGGGAAAAGAAAACTAAATCTTCATAAAAGTTATTGGTCTCATGTGGATCAAGTAAAAAATTAGCTCTGGGAGCTCCATGAAGCAGTGATTGTAAAAGTTTGTGATTGCTATGGTGTCTCTTCGAAGATAATCAGTCTTGATTAAATCTGCTGCTTCATCTTTCAGGAATATAAAAAGGGTTCAATAAAGTTCTTAGGAAAGTGTACTTTATAATTTATTACCTTAGGTCCAGTCCGACCTGGCGCACCCTGGAAAGTAAAATTAAAGTGGAAAATAATTGATTGCTAAAGGTCAATGTGGTTAAGTTGATTAAAAAGGGATATTTGATTTTATTGCTCACCGGCTGTCCATCAAATCCAGGGCGGCCTGGAACACCTGGAAGTCCAATGTCTCCCTGTAAGTATTGATGTTGTTACGTTGTGCATCTGTTTGTTTTGTATTACCACTTTGGTACCAAGATACAGATTGGGCTCAGTTGGACATTTCTGTACAAAGACCTGCAAATGTTAATGCAAAATGCAGTATTTTCTCACATCCGTTCCATTGCAGCCTGGATAACCTGGTGCTCCTGGTGGACCTTGCAAACCTGGGATGCCCTGCCACAGAATATTAACAAAATTTAAAAAGCGTACACTAAGATTTGGGAAAGCACAGATGTGCAAAGCACATAAAAAAGAACAAAACAAAACAACAAAAACTGCATCTGACTGGAAGGCCATGTGTCCCAGCAGATCCCTCTTTGCCTTCTGGTCCCTGAAACAGCAAAAGCAAAAACTGATTGTTTATTTTTTATTTTTATTTTATACAACCTATATGGTAAATACAGAAAAAAGATAACTTTATATTTACCATGTTGCCCTTTGGTCCCAAGGGTCCTTCAGGTCCAGTGTTGCCCTTTCAAAACAAGCAACCCATAATTAATCTTAGAGAACCAGGGACATGTGCTGCTAAAACTGACAGCCTGCACAATATCCTGGGCAATTAATCATCCACCCTGCACAAACTAAACCAGGGGATTCAGATTGTGAGTGAAGGCACAAAGCGGGTCAACTGAAAGTCTACCTTTGGTCCCATTGGCCCAGGATTGCCCACAGGTCCTGGATAGCCCACTGATCCTGGAAGACCTTGATCTCCTGGAAAACCCTTTTCTCCCTGTGCATTAATGTGTGTTTATGTTAGTACAAAAGAGCAAAGAACATAATTTAGATAAAAACAAATACATTAGCAATGTCTTTTATATCTCTTGTTAAAATCATCAGTGTGTAAAGTCTTGGGAGTTAAACTGATTTATATGTATTTTTCATAGTTCACCATGCATTGTCAAATGCAGGTAAAAACTCTATCAGGCAACGAAGATGCCGTATGTAAGGGATATTCAAATCAAATCCGGCCCACAGGTGAGCTCAGTTATGCCCACCAGTGTGTTCATTTTTAAATAAAACTAGATTTTAAACCTTTAAACAACCTTACTTAATGACAATAACTGCTGTATATCTGCCCCCTGAGCTCTTTGCGTCCAGTAACTGTGGCCCCCTGAGCAATTTAGCCGAATATCCCTGCCATATGTCAATACTAACCAGAACTGCTGCCATCCTCTCAGAGCAATGGTCTACTAAAATGGACGGAGGCAAAGTAGAAATATGTTCTTTCATATTAAACAAATCTTAAAATATATTTTTGGAAACCACAAATGCTGCAGCCTCTGTACTAAAGAGGAAAGGGATGGTCCAACCTGGTAATGGTAGACAGTCCATAAACCTGCCTTTCTGATGGTATGGGGTTGCATTAGTGCCTATGGCATGAGCAGCTTACATAAGTGGAAAAAAAATGCATGTGCAGAAAAGTATCTACAGGTTTGAGAACAAAGCTTGGAACTCCTTAACTATTGGCAAAGGCAGAGAGCTGCTGTCTGGGTGCCCTGGTGAGCAGATGGTGGGGTGTTAGGGGCCTTGTTCAAGGGCCCAGAGTGGGGCAAATGAGGGTGGAGGCAGGTTTGGGCACATCATTTTTCCCACCCACATTTTGATGTTGTCAATCCATGAGTCAAACTGATAACCTTCCGATCACAGGCTCCACCACTTCCCACCACTAACATGTGTACAGTCTTATAACTAATTTGTTTTAAAAATGATAATGGCAATATTACTACAAACATTTGGTAACTACTATATGTGTGTGTCAAAACAAATAAACTTACCCTGTTGCCTTTAACTCCTTTACAGTGGCACCTTGTTTTTCCAGTGCACACACACTAAAAAAGAAATTCAAAAAAGTTTTACATCAATTTTTTTTAAATAAGCAGCAAAACAAACAAACAAACAAACAAACAAAAAAAAAACTATGTGATTATTTTCTCCTGAATCTTAAAAGCATTGTTGAGTTTATAATTTAAATGAGTCTACTGATTGTAACCTACAAAGTAACAAGGTTGAGTCATGTCCTCTGGACCTTTCGGCTTTGTTAGATTAATCTACCTGGATTATTGAGCATGTCTCAGAACATAATAATTGTCATGTACCGATTACTGATCTGAACTGATGATGTGACGTTCATAACAATTTTCAGTAAGAAATCATAAATATAGCATTATGTGACAAATGCAGTTTTGATTGATTTGTGTTGAAGGCATCGATAAGTTCATGTTCATTGTGATATTCATTTTAAAGTTGCAAATGTTTCTGTTTCGCACCTGATGAAGTGCCTCATTAAGTCTAACAGACAGAAAACTAGAAGCAATCTTAATATGACATGTTAATGATGGGCCATAGGCAAAAAAAAAGATTAAAGATATTCTATATGCATTACATTTCCACTTCACAAGGGCACTACACAGTGCCCTTCTTAGATATATTAATTTCATTGTTGTTGTGAACATAAAACTAAAATTAATCATTAAAATAATAAAACATCATGAACTCATGCGATGGCTTTAACAGCAGCGAAGTTGTAATAACAATAAAAAGTTGATTCATTTTGTTAGCCTTAATCTGTGATGCTCCATAATCATAGCAGTAGTTGTTTGTTTGCGGGTATTTAATCTTTATTTAATTCATTTTTTTCTTGTGTTTTATCTTTTTTTAATTATTTTTTTATTTTATTTAGCTCATCTCAACTTCCCCCGTTTTTTCCATTTCATTCTGCCTCTATAAACAATTTCAAACAAGTTCACGGAATGTGCTCAGAAAAATGGTGGACCGGCCTAAGTGCACTGAAATACAAACAGACTGCAAAAACATCCTACATTTATACAGGACGCTTCAAATAAGCATATGTGATCCAGTCACAAACAGACCACAGAAATACAAGCTGCAAAGGTAAAGACATCATTTCAGCATTACAGGCAGATAAACATGAAGACAACTGACGCTTCTTTGTCCAAACAGAAGTTTGCAATTTATTGGAAACTAAAACAAAAACCATGCACAGTTGCATTCAGAGTTTTGGCTTGGATGTACCTGGTTTAAAACAAATCTGAAGTTACTATAGGTTAAAAAAATAGAGTTTAGTGCAGATATTCTTAAGATGTCAGCGTCAAATGTTAACTAAATCATTGAATAATTGATCAGTGCAACTCATCAACTATTCTGCCTGTGCAGTGCACTGAAAATAAAATCCTGCAACAACAACATATGTTTAATGTTGAAACTCATCATGTGTACGCAATGGTAAAAAGAAGCATGGATAAGAAAAAGCAGCTATTAAAATAAATAATTAATTCTGAATCACGTATACTTTGAGAAATAAAATGAGCAATTTCTTACATTTCTTGCTTCTGTCACCATCAGCATCACAGCAAGCAGGATCAGAGGAACTAGGCTCACCGGCCTTCTCATGGCTCATTCACAGCAGCTGTTCATTAAATCCCAGGAACTCCAGATGTGATCAAATCCTTTTGTATTATCCCAATCCGCCAAAGTCATCACCTATTGTCCGCCACTGCGTCTGAGGTGAAAGTAAACTCTGCTGTTACCGAATTGCAGTTTACCAACTAAATTCAAGTGTCCTGATAGACTCCAGACCGCTAAGAGACTCTGTTTAATTGGACCTTAATGAGGGAGGTGGTCTGGACGTACTGATAAGCTCAACCCCAAACAGCATCTTTGTGCTCATCTCGCTCCCACCGCTTACAAACAGTCCTAGTTAGGCTTCACTGACAGGGAGACAGAAGATTAGTTCTGAATCTGTTCACAGGTCTTGCTGTTTGGGAAAGGACCTCGTTGAAGTTAACTCCAATTTAGCGTTTGGGTGAGTTGTGATGATTTCTGTGCAAGGTAACTTTTGGGTTCCATTACTTCCAAAATTTAGGTAAATGTTATATATATTTTTTTTCCTAATGGTAAATATCATGATTGCACAAACAACTTAAAAATGTCCATAAGAAACTATTTGCTGTCATGCAACATTTGACAACTTGTTTCATTACAGGTGTATGTTGTGTTCAGAAGAGGGGGCAGCACCGAGCCCAGCTCTCACCTGTTCACTGACATGATGAAAGATGCTGTTACTTCTGTGACTTTACATCCCCTATGGTGAGCCCCGCATACATATTTCTGTTGGTTTTTGATCATTGTGTCTTCTTAAAAGTAAATAAATAAATGATATACCATACTTTTTAGGTTAGTTAACCAAAAAACAAACAAGTGTATTGCTTGTTTATTCAGATCTTCAGTAAATCTTAGTTGTAGGAACTGTCTTCCACTGGAAGTTAACCGTACTATATCACTGCTTGACTTAAAAACAACAAACATTTTTGAATAAGCTTTACTTTGAATAAAATAAAAATACTTGTATGTGAAAGTCACCTACGACATTCTGAGTGACCCCGCTCACCCGGCACACACTTTTTGCCCCGCTCCCCTCAGGCAGAAGATTGAGGAGCATTAAGTACAGAACTGAGGAACAGCTTCTACCCTGAAGCTGTTAGACTCATGAATCCTAATCAGGATAATCACTGTGAAAAATAACTAAATAAATAAATCTCTAATCACCATTTTGATTGTTGATATGTGTTGCTGATTATCCATGCTGCTGATTTATTTCATGCTGCTGTGTTCATTCATAATCATCTGCTCACACAGGCTCATGTTCGTGCTGCTGTTGTTTGCATATTTTTTTGCACTTTTAAGTGTTTAGCATATTCTTAGTTCATATCTTAGACCTTATTACTGTTTGCTTTTACAATTTATACTTTTGGTGGATGTAACTGGGACCCTTTGTACACAATTTAAATCCACCTCATGTACCACACGTGATGCAAATGCCATAAAATAAAACCTTGAACCTAATAGCTTCCAGCTAAATGATATTTGTAGTTACTGCATGGCTGTTATTGTGTCATTCACAGGTGGATCCTTCTGATTATTGGCGTGCAGCAGCTCAGTGCAGTAAGAATTTAATCATTCAGTCTTTATTATTATACAATAAACATACACATTAAAAATGGGATGCATTGTCAAGAAGTTGTATGTCCACTAACATGTCTTATTGTTCAGTGTATCTTTTTAGGAGGATCATATTTGCATACTTAATTAGCAAGTTTATTTCTATAAATGAAAGATAACTTGAACTGTCATAAAACACACCATGCTATACTTATTTGAAGCACAAGTCTCAGAAGCTTTGATTTCAAACATTTTCAAGGCCATGCAGTCTATAGGTACATGATTCCAGGTCTGGCACCTAATTAGACCAAACATGTTGCTGCTGGAGCAACCACAAGTACAGTGCAGTGTTGAAAATGTGACTTGAAAATGTATTTTTGATTTGACTGGGACAGTACTTTTATTGTGTTTACTGCAGTAGAACACAAAATATATGTAGTTTTCTAAATATTCTACATTGAACTGCAGTCAAATGATGTCGTTTTTTTTTTTTTTTCATAAGCCATCTGACCCAAAAGCAATAAATCCATTTTAATAGCACTGCTGCAGAAGCTAGGATGGGTTTAAATATGCAACAATCCATCAGTAAAACACACAGGGTTTGCCATGCATTGAATTTGCTAGAATTGATGCATGTGAATTTTTATTTGTCCTCCTGGCTCCAGTTTGTGTGCGTACACTGTCTTAAACTTAATTTGAACACCAACAGATGGCCTATTTAGTCCCAAACAACCCCACCCCTGTAGCATTTCTCAATGCACTTGATACACCTGGAACCTGTTTAGAATTTTTTATGTACTTGTATTTGTATCTAGAATTTACATATTTCTTCACAGTGTACAGAACCACTTGATGTTCTGTATACAGTGTTTCTGAACTACACATTTTAACTGGATAATACTGTAAGTGTGCAAATAAGAACAAGAAGCTGAGTGTCCTCATGACTTAATGTTCAGTTTTACCTTATTTAGGATAATGGCAGTACATTTGTACTACAGAAACCTTAAACTATAAACAAATGTAAATTTAATGAGATGGCATTGACATAGGCTGATTATTGTGTTTTGAACTGTATATCTTGAGGCAGCATGGTGACGTTAGCGCTCTGTCCACGCAACAAGAATGTTCAAATTGTGTCATGCAGAACTTTGCATGTTCTCCTTGAGCCTGCATACACATTATTATGGGAACTCGGTTTTGTTCCCACAGAATAATAATAAAAAAAGTGTGGTGAGTGAACTGGTGCTTTTAAAATAATGTTTGAACATGGCTGTTAGTTTTGTGTGACTCTATTTTGACCTGGTTAAACTTTGCAAATGGAACAGAGCTAAACATCCCAAGCAACAGACCTGAATAACCACTTAGCTGCAAGGTTTATGTAGAATGCAATGGTATTGCATTGCAACACTGAATGTGAACATTTTTTTTTTTTGTAAGGTTTTCATAAAATTTTCTGTAAATTTCTAACTGATGGCGGAATTTACAAACTTGTATCAACAAATATGCTCAACCTGCAGTTTATATTCATTTACAGTAAATATTTGGGAAGCTTTGAGACAACATTAATGAATGTTTGTAACACAGACTTCTCTGCAGCGCAAAACTTCCACAACACACACAGCCACATACACAAACACACACACACAGACACACACACGGAAGGGGAAGCTGCTGGAGGTGTGGAGACAAAGAGAGACAGATTCCCACTGTGGTCAGTGTTCTTGTCTCTGTAGATATGGGAACTGTAAAATGTTTGAAGCTTTGGAATCACAACTGTTCCATGCAGAACAGGAAGTGTGTTAGTTAGTTCTCAAGGCTCAGAGTGATTTTCAGAAAACACCAAAACCAAATCACAACCTGGAATAATGCATTTGCTCGTGTCTTTTTCCTTTTTTCTTATTTTGTTGTTTGATTTAAGGGACAAACGGAAGGCCCATGTCAAGGTAGAGACTGCTCGCAATGTCGTTGTCTTCCTGCCAAAGGTGCACAGGTACACATCATATTGATTCTTTTTTCTTTTAACCTCCTGAGGTCCTGCATCCACATATGAGGACATCACCTTTTGGCTTTGCTATACCTTCTATTTCGCTAGTGTTTTATACTTTGTTAAGCCATGTTAATGTTGTTGTGTTATGCAAATTTGGTAGGGGACTCCAGGCAAGCTTGGTAGCCGAGGTCATCGGGGACCAGTGGGGCCAAATGGACAAGAAGGGCCACCTGGAGAAAAAGGAAGAAGAGGAGCAATGGGATTACAAGGGCCAGAAGGACCAAAAGGAGATCGTGTGAGTGTGCATGTCAATTAGAGAAAGTGACCATGGAATACAAATTGCAACCACAGCTGACAGTTATAGTATTAGTTGTTCAGAAAGTCCATTACGAGTCATTTTGTTCACAAAGCTCCAGATCTTGAAACAGCAAAATCTTACATTTGTAAAGACATTCAATGTTAGTGTGGAAGTGCCTAAAGAAAATGCACACAGATTAAAACATGCCTTTTTACATTTTAGGGAGTGACTGGACTTCCTGGTTTCTCTGGTCATGATGGGTCACCGGTGAGTTACCTGCTGTTTTAGCACAATTACCTACAAATATTAAAAATACAAATGCAGTACAGTATATGGACACAATTATATGATCACACCTGAACATGGACTGTACATTTAATAGCACTTTTTTTTTTATCTTATTAAGCACTTTACACTACAATCTGTGCCCTCATTTACCAATTCATACAGCACTCTACTATATCTCTACAAAGACTAGTCAGTGTTTTATCACATTCATACACCAATGGGACACACACTGGAGACAATGAGGGATTCAGTGTCTTGCCCAGGGACACTTTGGCACGTGACTGTTGGTGGAATCGAACCCCAAACTCTTGAATTGGACAACTGCTCTAACCATTCAGCCACAGCTGCCCTAACATCAAACAACAAACAAAACATATATGGAATGGCTGCCCATTTTTGCAACAATAATTGCTCCCCCTCTTCTTGAAAGACTTTTCACAATATTTTAAAGTGATTCTGTTAGGATTCTGTGCACTTTTTTTCTGAAGAGCATTCATGAGGTGAAGCATTTTGGCTTGCAATCTTCATTCCAATTCAACTCACAGGTGACTGTTGGAGTTGAGGTCTTGAATTTGTGCGGGCCACTTTAGTTCTTCCACACTTAACTCAGCAAATGTGTTTCTATTTGTGCAATGGGGACTCAAAGGGCCCAGCACAAAGTGTTGCCATAAAAATGAAAGCAAGGCATGTCCAAAATATAAAGTTGTTGTTATGCTGAAATATCAAGATTTCCAATTATCTCTGAAAATAGGGACTATGCCCCTAATTACCTTTTCCCATGTAGTACAGTTCACACTGACAAAACTAAATTATTTCAAGTACCGGTAGCATTTGGTGGGTGAAAGGTTTGTAAGCTGAATCATCCAGATAAATAGAAAAAAGGTTACTTGTCCAGATGACATGATAAAACTTTTTTTTTTTTTGTATTCTATGGGTGGACCACACGAACATACAACTCAGATTGGAGTTAGTTTGCTTCCCACTTATTTAATCACATTGTCTGAAAGCAATGTGCAACACTCATGTATTTATAAGGAAACCTATGCATTTACAAATCTTTAAAGAAATCTGATGAGGTACTCACTTCACATCATCAAGGTTGATGCGATATGTTGAGATGTGTGTTCAGCATGACCTGTAGTAAACAAATATAATATGGCTACTAAAGTTTTTTTTTTTTTTTTTTTTTTTTTAACACATTAACCACATAAAGTTGTTAAAAACTTTTTTTAAAACAAGAAAATAATTGTGGTCAACTATCTTTAATGGTATAAAGGATATTTCTGTAATATTTTCAGTTTGGAGAGGATGGGCACAGCTGCCACTTTTAATACTGTGCAATTGTAACTCAGCATAACTGTCCTTTATTTCTCAGGGTCACCCAGGAGCAGGTGGCGAGCCTGGTTTGCCGGGGGTTGATGGCTGTAACGGGACAATGGGTCAACCAGGACAGCCTGGTTTGCCTGGTTTGGATGGCCTTCATGGGCCACCAGTGAGTAGACAGTTGTGACATATCAGTTCTTTAAACAAGGATAAGACCAGCAGATATTATTAAATCCTCTTCCCAAGAAACAGCCAGACACAACATTCTCAGATAAGAAACATTATTACGTTCCTGGTGTGATTATGTCTTCTTTTCAGGGATTACCTGGTCTTAAAGGAAGTAAAGGAGAACCTTTGTATCATGGTACTCTTCCAGGTCTTCCTGTAAGTAATTTTCTAATCATTGGAACGGTGTATAGCTCCACATTTATATTAATCATATTATTTTATGCTCCTAATTTAACTTTATAGGGGGAGCGTGGGAAGGATGGAGACCATGGTTTACCTGTAGGTTGCTTTTGTTTCTTTGATGCTAGAAGAATGATTGTTTGTAAATCACTATCAGCAAATATCAAAACAATGATTTTTGTGCATGTGACAAACTTAATATCATAATAATTTACTTGTATTTATTAAATGATTTTGTATTTTTCAGGGAAGACCAGGTGACATTGGACCTAAAGGACACACAGGTCCTCCTGGCCTTCCTGGGCTTCAGGTACACATGTTCCTGTACTTCTCATGCTAGCATAAAGTGATACTTCAAGATTGCACATCTGTAACAATGTGCAAGTATACAATAGTGAAAATGTTAATTTCTTTAGGGTTATGATGGGCCTAAAGGTGTGAGAGGACCACCAGTAAGTAACAAGCCCCATGCATGTTGCCAGAACATATTGAGGAAATGTATTGCATGTTAACACAAATGGAATCATTACAAAAAGCACATATTTCACAAACTTCTGCTTTTTATACAGGGTGACCCAGGAGGATCACTATATGGTGGTAAAGGTGACACTGTAAGAACACATTTTGCATTTTGATGACTTTTCAATAAGGTTTTCTACTTCATACATGGCTTATTTATATACACGTAAAGGTTGCTTCAAATATATGCTACAGGGTGAACAGGGCCCACCGGGTCCACCAGGACCAGAGGAAGTTGTAGTGCATCCTCCAGATTTCCTTCCTCCTAAAGGTGTCAAGGTGAATAAAAAGCCCATTTTTAAGTTTTATGTCAAGTAGCTAAATTTTACTTCTTTATAGTTTTATAGGCTTTCATGGCAAGCCATGAGTCATAAATAACCTGAACTGCATTGCTGTGATTCAGTATGTTGTGGTAAAGTTGCAACCTAGATTATAGATTTTTTTTAATTACTTTTATAATTTTATAATTTTTGCTCCACAGGGAGATAAAGGCCTTCCTGGACCATGTGGGCCGAAGGGAGAAAGAGTGAATTTTATATTGA
>JAVCKU010000073.1:11277332-11287499 GCA_032273985.1 Hypsolebias coamazonicus
GCCCTCTGTGAATAGCAAACAACCATCAGTGTGCTAACGATCCATCGTTAGGCTGATGGTCCTCCTTGATCATGTGATCAGCTGGTTTTGGCTGTCATCAGCAAAACTGGTTGATCCACTGTGAGAGGGTGCTATTTATAAGACTGAGCTGAATACAGCAGCTCAGACTGTGGAAGTCTTTCGGACGAAAGATGAAACGTTTCTACTTTTTTGTTTTGTTTTGTTTTTTGAATGTCCAGAGGATCAGACTTAGCTTTTTTAGACAAAGAGGAAATCAATCTAAATAAGTGAAACACAAGGATGCACAGACAAGGGATGCCCACTAGATGGTGCCATCCCTACAATTTGCCTACTTCATAGATACTATTTTTGTGACTGTTTGAACACATAAATCTGTTTAACCATTAAATAATGTTCTTTGTTCTTTATTTAGCTCAGTGAGCACTAAAGGTGTATCTGTTGCACATGACCATGTGTTTAATCAACCTCCATATTTACCTGTTTATGTAGGAGACTGAGGAGAGGTTTCCACAACTGGGTCACATAAACATCTGGGAAGAACTGGGCAGTGGGGAAGAGGATGGCAGCACAACAGATTGTGATGATGAAGATGGATGTCAGAGCTCAGGAGATGGTCCAAAAAATAAAGGTAACTTAGAAGATTACTTAACTTTATACCCAAAACTACCATTTGTTTTTCAACTGGTGTATGAGAAACAATTCATTACATTTGAACTTGTTTCCAGGACTGGATCTTTAGGTTGAAGATTTACAGAATTATATAAAAACAAAACTTTAACTATACTTCAGCTTGGTTCTTTTGCCTGGTACAGTATAACTAAAAACAGATTTCTATTTTACAAGTTAGTTTCATTTTTTTGTTTTGTTCTGCTTTAGTGCATTTAAAACTGTTCTCCCAGGTTCACCTGTCAAGGCTGATTATATTTAATCCCGTTCTACTGTTGCTTTAAAAAAAGAATTTAAAAAAAAAAAAAAAAAAAAAAAAAAACGTGTACTTCAGTGAGCACATACACCTACGAGTTGTCAGAGAGGAACGCCTTTTGCAGATCTCCTGCAGGTATTTTACATGATTTAGCCCAAATTACCATATGAGCTTTTCCACCTACACATTTTCCCAAAGGAAGTGTGGTGAAAAGTTTTGCTACATTTTCAATGTGGTATTAACATGAGTCTTTGGTGTTTGGATCACAATTGTACACTTGTAAGTGCAGCTATTAGCATATCCAAAAAGCCTTAGGGATGCATGTTGAGATATGTTTTTTTTTTTTCCCTTTGACAAAGATCCTTGAAATACATACTGTATTTACATGAATAAATTACTCAGAGAAAAGCCCACACTTTCTGCTTGTTGATAATCTGCAGCAACAAAACAACTGTTCTGTTAAAAGTACTCCTATTTGGTATAACAAAACAGCTTGCAATAAGATAAGAAAATGGTTTCAGAGTAGCCATTGTAAAAAATATATATTTTATGAAAATTTGAAATCAGTAAACACACACACATACCTGCAATTGTCACTTCATAGCCACAATAAAAAACAGTTTTAAGCAAACATGCCAAGACCTTTCCAACATCATACTGTTGCAGTTGGTATAAGTTTGAATCAGACAGACACAGGAGAGGTAAACTAAAAATAACTTATTTATTATGAACAAAGCAAAAAGTTGATGTGGAGGCAAAACTTACATAAACAGGAGAACATGGAGAAGCACAAGGAGAAGACGATGGGGACTGAGACATATGGAAACAGCCAATACAATGACCCGCTGAGGAAGTAGTGATCAGAAATGGTACATTCATATGTAACAGAACAGGGGATGAGTGAAAAGTGGAAGCACCTCTGTGGTTGCTAATTGGAAACAGGTGTGAGTGGTAACCTGAAAAAGTAACTCTGAGGGTGAAAGGGAGAACTGGCATGGGGAACGTATGAGCTGAATCAAAACACAAGGGACATAAAAAAAAAATAATAATAAATGAAAAGATCAACTAAATAACCAGGGGGAAAAGATTATGTTTATTATGGCTATATGATATTTGTTATTATGATTATTATTAAAAACAGATTTGATAATAACTTTGAAGTAAATGTGCTTCCAATTTTTAAATACCTAACAAAGTCCTACCATTTAAATTAAAGTAGTTATTGTGAAAATGTTTTTTTCTACAGTGATGTGAATTACATTTATTTATTTTTATTAACTCTTATTTAATGAGGCAAATCCCACTGAGCTCATAGATTTCTTTTGCAACTCAGGCCGCAGCCTGAAGGCAGACTAACAGGCATGATTTTGGACCCATACAAACATAAGGAGAACTTCTAAATTCCATACATAAAGATGTTAAGTCCAGCCCAGTAATTTAATCCAGGACATTCTTGCTGTGAGGAAACAGTGATAACCACCAATCCATTGTGCTGCAAATAATATATATTTTTTAAAGAAATATATCCATCCATCCATTATCTTTACCCGCTTCTTCCATTTTGGGTCACTGGGGTCGCCGGTGCCCATGTCCAGCAATCACTGTGAGAGGGGTGGGGTACACCCTGGATGGGTTGCAGGCCCATCACAGGGCTTTTATTAAATACTGTATAGTTAATTAAAAAAATGAATGTGCATTTGTGCTATTCAGATCATTAAATGTGCATTTAGTGCATTTAGACGTTGGCGTGAAGAGAGCTGAAAACAATGCTGTCTTACTGCTTGTTATTTCCTCCCTGCCTACAAAAAGGCCAGTATTGATAGACATTTAAGTGAGCAGACAGACAGTACCGCCACCACAACAGTAGTTGGTGTAAAGTGAGCTGAAAACAATGCTGTCTTACTGCTTGTTTATTTCCCCCCTGCCTGCAAAAAGGCCAGTATAGATAGATATTTAAGTGAGCAGACAGACAGTACAGCCACCACAAGATAGCAGCTAACTAAGCTGAGTTATAATGGATTTTCCATGAGTAAGACTTTTGAAATACCAGCTGCTGATTCAGTAGTCTCTAATTTAACAGGTTTACTCTGTCCAGCACAAAATCATGCAACATTTTGAGCAAAGCCATCCATGCATGAGAGAATAAGCAAGTTTCTTCAACTTGGCCAAGAATAAAAGTGGGGACCTTCTTGCTGAAAGAGGACAGTGCTAATCACCTCATGGCCATGTCACCCTGAATGATTTCAATTTGGATTGAATAAAAATACATATCTGAATTATAGTGTCTATTTTTTTTTCTGTTCACTATGTAATACCATCTTGAAAGTGCCTGGTGGTACCAGTTTCATGTTTGCATAATGATCATCCCAAACATAACCACTCTAAGCCAATATCTTCATATAGCAGTAACATTACAGCAGATATGATCATTATTAGTTAACCTTTCAGTGATTGTGTTGAAATTAATTTGACCGCTGGAACGTTTGAAAAATGCAAAAACCTGTTACTTTCTTTACATAGTTCACAGTACTTTTCACTATTTAAAGCATGTGCTGTCTGATTGCATGATGTAATGGCTGTTTGATCCTGGTGTAGATCTAACTCCTCTTACTCTGAGACAATATGTGCAATCCAAACAAAGTCTGCCATTGCAACAACATTAACAGCAGAATAAATCAGCACATCTTTAATGAACCATGTTATTCCTCTCCTCTGGGGCTATGATCGTCTCTTCTATGGTACATTTGGTGGCGTGACCAGAGCTTATTAACTGTATTAGCCTGGGAACATTTATGCTGCTCCTTCCAAAGGAGACATCCATTTGCAGTCAGCTCATTAACACAATAATCTCTAAAATACTCACAATGGCACATTAGACCACCATTCATCTATTAGGAGAAGACACTTCAGATGTCTGCACATCAAAAATGTTGAACAATGCTTTAATTGTCTGTCTGCTACCATGAGTCTAACTGCATTGCTGCATTTTTCTTTAGTATTTTGTGACAATTGATTAAAAAAAAAAAAAAAAAAAGCCAACCAGATCATGAATCATGTTTACAAGTAATGTCAAAACAAAATCCAGATACAGTAATTTGTTTCAGATTCCTGTTCATAAATGGATAAGAAAATACCAGACAGCCAGTATAATACACATCTTCTTACTGGAAATATAGTAAAGAAGAAACATTGTAAAATAATGCAAGGATAGGAAACTCATAAAACAAATTGTTGAAATAAAAGTGTTGATGAAGAATAGCCTTATGTTTGCTACACATTGACGACTGCATGTTATACTATCTTATGCATAATGCCTGGTCTTCCATAAACATCACTACTAAACAACTTAAGATGTCTCTTCCTCATAATACAAAGTACAAGGGCTCACATCAGCACATAGTTTAGAAATACAAGAATATAATGAATGCAGAGAATAAATACAAATTGTGTTATGAATGTAGTATGAGAAATCATTTAGCCTAAATTAAAGCCTCAATAAAAGAGTAATAAAGATTTTCTATCTTAAAAAAAGCAAAAGTGCACGCATGGAGAAACTTGGAAATTAGTTAAAGGTATCAGAAGAGCAAAAAGTGTGAATTGTGCCTCCATGAAAATGCCTTTTTTTGGTAACAAACATCATCTGTTTAGATCTGTGTTGAGCTTTTTATTAAGAAAGTGTGAAAAGACATACATTTGTGAAAGGCAGAAAGGCTGAAGGGCACCAGAGCAAAATGTGCTCTTTCTGTGCACCACTACCTATTATTTTACCTGTTCTTTCACACACATGCATACAAACACATAAGCATTTACATATACTACAGTAGGTATCATATTGATTTGAACAATAAGCTAGGCATGCTAACAGCCTGTTAACATTATTTGGTAGTTTTGTTTTATATCTGAAAGTTGTTTGCATATGAATTTTAAAAAAAAGTGCTTCAAAGCCAATACAGTCTTAATTTGAGGCAGCTGTTCACTCAGGTCAAGTAATGACATCCCAGACAATAATGGATACTTTGGCCAACCTAAATTAGCATTAGTAAGATTTCACCATATTAAGTATAAGCTCAGTATACTTTGTTGTTGTCCTAGACTGAACACATGCCTATCTTCTATGTTAGAAAACATGCAAAAGGAAAAAGAAAAGATGATTAAAGGGAGGGTGGCTTGTAAAACAGAAATAAATACAAAAAATACTTAGGATATTAGAACCATTGGAAGAATAAACCTTTAACGATGTCTGATTTGTTGTATAAAAAAAAAAAAAAAAAGAGGGATCAAAGACTTGGAGGCACGGCTAAAGAATACTTAAAAGGCTGAGATTCAGAGAAGATAAAGACAACATACAATAATACTGTGGAATAATTTGATCTACCGTGAGAAAAAAAAGGTTTTTGAAAATGCATGGTAGATTTGGTTCTGATGAGCCCCTGGCAGGATAACTAGAATCTGTCAATCATTATCCCATTCAAAGATCTGGACTGAGTAGATGCAAACTGCTGTGCATAAAAGTTGACTGGTCAGCAGATGTAATGGCTATGCTTTGAGTGAGGATATTACCAGCATGGCTGCCATTTCCCCAAGCTTTTCATCTTGAGCTCTTGGGGCAGAGATAAAGTTCCCCAGGGCGGAGCACTCTTCTAGAAAAAGCAACAAGAGATTTTAGGGTGGCTTTGAACAGGCAAGACGACAATCTGGTTAACAGATAGGTCGTGGAGGAGTGTGTCACATGTACTGGGACAAATGCAGAGTAACCATTTTCTCACACAGTTTTGTCTGTGTCAGACAAAAATTATTTTGCTGCAAATTCATTTGGCAAATTAAGTTTTTTAGACCAGTTGGGATGATATATACTTGTTTTTAGTTAACTAACTTATTATACTCACCACGTTGTTGCAACAAGTTTTATTCTAGTTTTAACTGTCCCTAATTTCTTGCTGTTGCCACCCACACTCTTGTCTTTCATTGAGCTCTCTACTTTTTCAACGCTTGACAGAATCTGCCCTCTAGTTTTATTACACTTTTTAGAGCATATTAGCTTGAACGGCTCCCTGGGCACATGGTCATCAGAGGAGAAAAGGTCTTATTAGCCGTCATCATCATTTCCTTTTCAAGCAGTGTCTGTAGGCCCTTTATGACTGACATTCTCCAGCCCACCTCTGGAACGCATTGTGGGGAAATACCAAAAATCCCTGGTAAAGCTGCAGGTTATAAAACCTGGGGTTGTGGTGGGAGTAACTACCCACAAAAGTTTGTTGAATTGATACACACAATTAAACAATTTGACTCCTTTGATTTTAATGAACAGAGGAATGTGGGATGCTAGTGCATTGGTGATCTGATACCATAGCCATAAAAAATCCTTAACTAAAGTACCAGACATGGAACTCTTGTCCACTAATATAAAAAGAAGTCTTTATGAACCTGTGCAGGTTTCAAAGTAATAAATGTGGTTTTAAAGATGGTAAAAGATTGTGTCCAGACTTGTAAAGTGTTTTTATTGAAAGCTGCACATTCAATGGATATTTCTTGAAGTTTATTGACTACATTATACCCTGGCATACTGCACCTTTTTAGGCATTTGACATTAGGAGCGGTCTGAATTTATGTGCAATGACTTAACAAAATATATTGATTGTGGGAACACACACTCACACTCAGACACTTTGCTGACAACTTTTTGATACATTTGTTTGGTTTTTCTCTATTGGCTCAAACCTCAGATATATATTCTTCCATGTGGGGGTTGCAATGGTGATTTGATGAAATGGTTGGTGGGGGTCAGTGTGGGATGCGTGACTGCTCGGACTGTTTTGCCTCGCCTAGAGCTCAACCTTGTTGCTGACAGACAAACTCACATTCCTACTGTAAGACAGCACTGAGCAAATAAAGACTGACATTCCATTGATATTGAAAAATACAGTGGAAGGATAAGGAAGGATACCATCCTTTTTTTAAGACTCATCTTAAGTCAGTATACAGAAATGGATGCAAACTGAGAACAAAATGGATGAAAGCTAGAAATTATTCTGATTTAGATTTCCACAGTGAGAAGCAGATGATATAAGTCTTGCTGTAACACAAAATATACAAACATTGTCTTACAGCAAGACTATAATCAAACTATCTGTATTAGGTGACAGAGGTGTATTAGCATTGCATAAGCTATCAGATAGTGAAGCCTTGTAGTACTAGACCATTTTAATGTTACTACCCACAGGCTGAATCAGTGTGCAGGCTTCATGCATCATGGAGACACACATTGAAGACAAGACATGCCATTAAGGTCCTATCCTATTGACCAGATCAACAGAGCCCTCATTCCTTCTCAACAACTAATGTTGCAATTAGCATTGAACCAGAAATACTGTTTTTGTTAGGCCAATGAATGAAAGGGGTTCAACCTCACACTGAATTAGATAATTACACTTTATAAATGATAAAACACTCACACTAAACTTACTCTATATTCCTGTGTAATTTTAATTCATAAATTGCAGTCGGTGATGCCAGGGAGAATATCCATCAAAGTATTTGATTCACCGCCACAAAATGAAACATTTATAGCATCACTGCACAATCTTTTTTTTATTTTTTTATTTATTTCCCCACTCAGATATCTGAAAATTCTTTGAAGTTGTGTGGGCAAGCATCACTTAAATTGGTTTTATTTTGAGCAAACTAGTCACACGCAGCAACATAAAGCTGCATGTCTGCACTGTATGTTTTCCTTTGCATTGCACTTGTCATAAAGCAGGTAACCCCATAATGAGTTTTAAATACTTTCAAAGCTTATTTTCTTTTGCAGCAGTTACTGTCCTTGAATCTTGAATGGTGGCAACAAAACTGAAGTGGTTAGTAAATAACATTGTGAATACGTAAGGCATAATTCCACTCTGTTAAGAGAGAGTAAATTTTTACAGTAGGTGTTTTGGATTTGAAAAAAAAAAAAAACCCTGTTTGTTATGAGACCATTCACTTTGAACCATAAGTTCAGGTTCTTGTTGATGTGCATTCTAGACAATTGTGAAAACTTGATGGAAAACCTCCATGGGATAGCTACAGCAATACCTATACCAATACTTACCCTGCTAAAACAAGCCAACATTTATGAATGGAAAGGGAACAATAACAGATGGAGGGAAAAGGGGAAAGCATTTATCTTGTCTCTTCTATACTGTTGGCTGATTTCAGGAGTGGATATGGTATGTCAGGAGAATCACTCTGCCAAAACCTCCTGAGTGATACCTTATGCGCACTTCTTCTTGACTTTAATGGATGCTGAGGAAATGAGTGTGCAGGAAAGTAAAAAGGGAGAACAAAAGAATATGAATGCAAGTTTATTTCTGCAACCTTCACGCTTCTCTGTCTACAAGGACAACCTGACACCTGCCAGTGCAATGAGGCATCTGGTGTTTGAGTGCACACAGGTGTAGTGGTTATTCTGTGTACTCTAGTTTAGATGATGGTATGTGTGTACTTGCATTTGCATGTGAGGCTAAGACTTTTTTATTTGGCTTTTAACTTCTCTTGCAGATAGAAGATCTGCAAAAGAAGAAGTTGCTTTAGGGCTTTGACTCCATTTTGAGAATCTGTCACAATGAGTAGTGCAGGTCACTGTCCTCCCATGGCCCTATTTGTATGTTTGTTCTCTCTATATATGGTTTGTATGTGTAAAGGGAATAAATTTTAATCTGGTCAAGAAGTTTTTTATTCTGTGCAGATGCCTTTGAACAAACTTCTGCTCAGGAGTTGCCATGCTGCAAACCTAGTTGCTAGGATTGGCCGAAACTACATTGTGTATGTTCCACTGGTGCCCCAGTATTTTGGGCCCTTTAGCCTCACACGTTGCCCAACAAATACTGTGTTAATGTCCCTCCCTATAATTGTCCCCATAAAACAACAATTCTCAGATTGTAAAGAAGGTAGTCAGTTTGTGACTTGGAAAAGAGAAGGCCATGGACAATAGTATGGATTTAAATTACGAATTAATCTTCCCTCCCTTTTTTTCACTCCATCCTCACCTGGTTTTGTTTTTTCACAAGACACAATATTAAAAGATAAATAAACACTTTTTGAATGCTCATGTAAGTAAATGTTGGTGTGGCAGTTCATAGACCTTATAAAACATGGTGGCATAAAGCATTTTAGCATTCTTTCCCTGTCCTTCTGCAAACACTGTCTGTGTCTACATGATAAATAATCACAAAAAGCCTTATCTGTGTCCATGTTTCTGAGAAGAGCAAAGTTTAAAGTAAAATAAATAAATAAATAATATGTCCGGCATAAGTGAAAAAAAAAAAAAAAAATATATATATATATATATATATACAGTATATATAAATGACAGGCATTATAATTCCTTTTCCATTTCCTTTTTTTATTACACGTTTAATCTTGTTTCTATTTTTCTTTCCTCTTCCAACTTACTTTTTTCCCTTTCTCACACTTACATTTTGCTTCTTGTGTAATAGCAAGGCTTGTTGGAAGCAGCTGTTTGGCCAGTGAGACATTGTTTCTTAACACACAAGCTATCCAAATGGAGAGGCATTAGTGGTAGAGGACACAGTGAACCAGTTCTCACACACATGTCTAACCCAGCACAGAGATCAACAAGGTCCTGAAACAGTACTCATGTATCTCAGCAGTTCTTAGTCAGATGCAAGAAATACTTTGTAACAAAAAAAAGCTTTTTTATACTAGCAGAACCTAATCTTGATGCAAGTTTTTGTCAACACTTATAAATTAATCTCTTTTTTGTTCTTCTTTCCGATTCTTTGTTGTTGTTTTTTTTTTTTTTTTTTTTAATTTTTAAAAAAACTTTTAAAAATGAACCGATTGAGAACTGACACCATTGATCATTGTTGTCAAAGAAAGTGCATGTCAGTGTGCCATTGCATTACCTTGGAGTAACCTGACGTGATTGATTCCAACTGTCTTACTTTAAGTTGATGAATATTTATCTTCCTCATACTTAAGAGCTCAACTGTTCTCTTCCTCATTCTCCGCCCTTGCTTGAATTTTCCCACTTTTGTTCCTTCATATATAGAGCTCACAACTGCAACAATTTAGAAAGCACAGCTTATTTCTTAATGTTATTTGATCATGCCTTAAAATTGAGTCAAGGACACAGTTAATTAAAATACAATGTAAAATGCAATATAAAGCCAAAGAACGTAAACAATAACATCTATCTATCTATCTATATATCTATCTATCTATCT
>JAVCKU010000073.1:11507332-11518501 GCA_032273985.1 Hypsolebias coamazonicus
AACATAGTTGAATGATACAAGATATATATGTTGTGCCATTTTATGCAAAGTTCAAATATCATGTCAGTGGACCTTTAGGTCCAGATTATGCTTATGTGTAAGAAACTCTCCGTGCGTGATAGCCTTTTCTTTATTTTTATGTTTTAATTACTGAGAGGTGGCATAATGTGTGTTTATGAAATCTGCTGTGGCAGATATGCCATGTAGGGATATTGTACACTGCAACAATGATAGCAGCATGTCATCCTCATTACCAGCTCCCCACCTCCCACACGAGCCATTTGGGTATCCCCTTCTCTTTTTGCCTCTCCCTCTCTCCCTCTTGGCTATGTAAGCAATCTGCTAAATATTTTATCACCTCTCTGGTAAATCGAGCAGAGACACTCAAAACAGCACCCTGCCATCTTCACCAAAGCAAAGCTTATTGTGTGTGTGTGTATGTGTGTCCTGTTCAACTGACGTACCTATGAGACACTGATGCGATGCTTTTATTGAACCTTCTCGTAACTTGGCGTGGGGTCTTGCTGAGTGATTGATAGTATCACCTTGATTACATTGGCTTTAAATCATCTACTGATGAAAGCATTGATCGTTTTAATATTCTTTAGATTCTTAATATATCATTAATTAAAGCTCCATGTTAAGCTAATTATTCTGATGTTTAAATATCTCCAAAGTGACTAAAGTGACACAAATTGCTTCACACTAAGCGTCCCTAATTGATAGACAATGAAAAGCAAGTCAAACTGTTGGGGTGTTGGTTTGTTACTGTGGTGTTACCCCCCAGTATATGAAGATGGATGTCTTTTGTAAGGCTCCTGGCTACATTTTGTTTATTTTTAACTGCTTTCATGTGATTAAACTTTAATCTTTTTTTTTTGTTTCTCTAATTATACCAGCGGGCCATTTCTATGCAAAACACATAGTAGTTCTGAATTTCCTTCCCTACACTCATATTTGGACTTGAAAGCTCATCTGATAGGAGAGGAGTTTAAAATGTAAAGGCCATTATTTGTCCCACTGATTGTTTTGGAACAATTTTACTATACATGTTTAATAAATGAATAGGGCAGCTGTGGCTGAGTGGTTAGAGCAGTTGTCATCCAATGCAAGAGTTGGGAGGTTCGAATCCACCCGCATTGAAGTGTCCCTGGGCAAGACACTGAACCCCTCATTGCCTCTGATGTGTATCCCATCGGAGTATGAATAAGATAAAGCACTGATTAGTCTCTTTAGAATGATTTGTTCAATTAGCTTTGTAATCTAGTAGAGTGCTGTATGAATGGGTAAATGAGGGAACGGATTGTAGAATAAAGCACTTTGTTTGTCTTGATAAGATAGAAATGTGCTATATAAGTACATTCCATTTACCATTTAATAATTTACAGTATTTGCTTGTGATATAATATAAGAACATATTTATTAACATTGCATTTTAACATTTTATTGCATGCCTCTTTCCCTTCATCTATCTATCCATCTCATCCACTATCCATGATTATGTGTTTATATAGTTGGATATTTACATAATTCCACACCCAAGCAGTCCTATAGACCCAAGCAATGTGGATCTTCTCATATATTCTCTCACCGTTAAACTCCAGTGGGCTTTTGACATGCTGGCACATTAATATTACAAATATTCAAATAACTTTATTTAACATTCTGCTGGCTGACAGTGGCAGTAGGAGATTCACAGCCCATTGAGCAAGTGCGTTCCCCTAGACTAAGTGCCGATTCATCATGAATGCCTTACTTCTGTCTAATGGCAGCCATCATGTTGTGTGCAATGACACACACAGACACATGTGCATGCACGCATACACATACACACACACACACACACTTTTAAGATTCTCACTGTGTGGATTTTTAAAATACTTCACCCTTTAACATTTATCCCATCATTAATCCTATCCTAAAACCATATCAGTTCTGAACTATACTCCTTTCCTCTTCATTGTCATCAGCATCAACAGGCTGGCTATTTCATCTGTCTAGGGAAGAATACAGAATTCCACTAGAAAATATCTAGACTAATGCTTCTAAATCCATGAAACACAAGAGCTGAAACTTCTCAGCAAGTCATTTTGTATTCAAAGCCTTAAAGTTAGTAACAAAAACTTTTTTTTGTTTTGTTTGCTGTTGTGCAGTATTACTGCTCTAGTGTTTATTTATTTATTTATTTTTTAAATCTCATCAGGGTGTAAAGGATCTGACACATAGAGCACACAAAGACCCCATAACCTATTAGGGCTAATTCCAGCTCATTTAGTCTTGTCTACTCCTGTTCTACAGAGTTTACTTCATTTGCAGAGGTAGCTATCCATGTGTACTCACCATCACACAATAAAATACACACACTAACATCCACTAAGTCACGCTGAAGCCCAATTAAGTGAGCGTCAGACTTTTCCTGTTCCTATTAGTCTTAAGGCAGTGAGGACCAGTGTGATGAGGGCAAAATGGGGTAGCAAAAGTGAGACAGAAAGAAGCTAGACGAAAGAAGAGGGTGAAAGACTTCTTGTTTCCATGGTTCTCAATAGACTGAATAGCGGGGTGGCAGAGAGCAGTGGTGAAAGAGCATGACCCAAACAAATACTCTTTGAATCTGAAGCCCAAAGAGTGTTTCTAATGACCCCAAACACAGACGCACTGCTCTCACTGCAACAACAGTTCGTCTTAAATCATGCGAGGGGAATCTAGAGATTTTGTTCAAACATAATGGACATACCTACCACTAACAGAGCTGTTCTTTCTCATTCCCCAAGGAGGAACACGTAGTCCTACTTCTATTATTATGTTTTCCCTCTCTATTCCTCTCTGTGCTTTTTTCCCCAGCTTTTTTATATCTAGCTCTCAAACCTTCCATCCCTTTCAGCATGTGCATTTTTGAGTACTTTCTTGTCATTTCACCCTCAGTCACTGCACTAGAACTTTTTCAGAAGATGCCACTTTGACTTGTCACATCTCCACCAATGCGCCTCGCTAAGCCCCACTCAGTTCGTTTCTATACTTCAGATTTGCTCCTTATGCTCTGCTCTTTGGCACACCTCTCCCATTCCCGCTCACTGATGGAGGGGGAGAGTTCTGAGGCCAGTCAGTGACGGGTCACGGCACGAGGAAACAAAAGGACTCCAAACGTTCACCAGATGGCTGGGGCTCCACATAATTTCCCTATGTCAACCTCTGCTGGAACAAAACAAAGGCTCGTTACTGAGAGAGGTTCCCCTTCATCTCCCACACCAGACTTGACCCCCATCAATCAAAATGCTCTTTTTTTTTATCATGGGAGCACATAAAAAAAAAAATATATATATATATATATATATTAGAAACATAGTTTTGGTAAAGCTGCTCAAAGCTTAAAATTGTTGTCTTCCAAACTTTCCCAAAGTTGCACGTCAATTTGAACAGCAATCACACAACTGTCTTTTCTTTCCAGCTGCTTCTCCTTCACAATTCACCCTTCCCTTTGTTCGCCCCTCTTCCCCCACCAGAATAGGCTCCAGCGGGCAGTAATGAGGCAACATGGTGAGCCCCTCCACAACGTCACCCCTTGTTTAGATGGCGCAAACATCACCCCACTTTGTTGCTCCTTATTTGTTTATTCTGCCTCTCCCGTCAGTATCCATCAATATGCTCTGTCCTGCTTAATAAAACAGTTATGTTGGCTCAGTTTGACAGCTGAGGGACACATTTCAATTTGAGAAAATTGTTCAATTTCTTCCTGGAGGGCTGCAGGAGGCGTGTATTAGTCAAGGTTATTTTGCGCAACTTGTGGACTGACGATTTAATTAGAATTGAATTGCAATTATAGAAGGGCTAATGTGTGTCTGTTCATTGCTCCTGCAGTGACAACTAAACAACAAGGCAATCAAGAGGAATGTGGCAGGAATCAGACAAAATAGAAAGTTCATATTTTATTGGTTTCCATGGCTTTTTTTAAGGGACATTTTTCACAAATGTATAAAATGACAAAGGCATGCTTTAATTTCTTAACCTTTTGAGCTAGATGTGGAAATAAAGCAACACAACGTGTTCTTAGCAAATAAACCAGAATTGGTTTAAATGTGTGTTTTATTATTACAGTTATTAAATCATTTTGGTTAAACTCTTTTTATTCAGTTAATTTTTTGTAACTTGAGAGAGAATGTGTATTCCACTGGCTTTTAGAATGATCAAATTGTTGCAATCAAAAGAGCTCTGAAATTGTGTGTTTATTCTGGCTCTTGAATGCTTGAAATCAATTCAAATCTAAGGTTCATGTAAACCTGCAAGATGTTAGTTCTTTTCTGTAGCAAGTGTGTATTTAACTTGTACACATGCACTCACACACCCAGTTTTCACCTCTGGCTAAACTATGTGTGTCCAATTTCATAACCTGATCATGTTTGCTGTAATCTCTGTGCACTTGGAGCAAACTACATTACACTTCCTCTGTAACTGCTCCCTAAGTGTCCCTAATTTAACATACGTGGAAAATTAAGTCTATAATTTATGTTATGACACCATGCATTATCTTAAACCGTCTCAGCTCCCTATAACTAAAAAGGTCATTTGAAACACAACCTCAAAGCCTTCAGTATATGCAATTACAAAGCAATTAGACACCTCCCATAATCTTCTTCGTACTGTCTCATTGTGTTTGTGTAATAACATGTTTTCAGTGAGGGTTACCAGAGCCTCTACATTTTGGTGCTGAAGCATGTGATTCAGCAAAAAAAACAGAAGAAGTGTTTCTTTTCAAATTGAGAAACACAAAGCATATATAAACAGACTGATCAACATCTACTGACTCTTCATACAAGGAACTATTGCCAAAACTTTATTTTTTATGTACAGCTTGAGCTATAGTGCAAAAGAATGCAATAATGCACAACATTAACGTATAATATGCTATGTATTGATTGTGTACTTTATGTTGAAGTGAAAGGTACAGTGTCTTGTGTTTAATAGGTGTGTATAATTGGCTATTCTTGTACACAAATGTCCAACAGAGAATAACATAATGTGCTAAACCAAGAAATGGAAAATGAGGAATAAAAGCACGGTGGATATAAAATTAAGATTTTGTTCATTCTTATTTGTAAAATGCTTTCAGTCTGCTTTGTGTGCAGCATTTCAGTCCTCATTAAACACTAAGCTGATGAAACAGGCTCAGGTTAATCATGTTTTGTTATCAAACAAATAACCTTCGCCCATTATTAGAAGAGTTAGAACAATGTAAAGCTTACTTCAAATGATTATAATATATTCATTATTTTCTGTTTTATATTTTAACATGAAGAGTGTTAGAGTGGTATTGCTTTTCATTATTTAGAAATTATTTTGTATCATAAGTTATGCGAATTGAGCCTCTTTATTACTCACAAATAGAAATCTTCACTTAATGAATATGATTTGGCTTTCAGGAGAACCTGTTTATGGTACAGTGTCTTGTGTAAAGATGAAATTAAATAGCATACTGATTTACATCGTTATTGCTCTACAAGACTTGGATTACACACACTGCACTTTACATTTTTAAAAACAGCTTTAAAGTTTTAGTAGCAGTCTGTCTACCAGACATTTTCCTGTTGGCACATTTTATTTATTTATTTATGTATTTATTACCCTTCATTTTAACAGGTGAAATGTTTGAGAACTAATTCTCAGTTACAAACATGACCTGGTCAAAATATTTCTGCAAGAAATTGGTACATCAGTGCATTTTATTGATCCTCTGTACGGAACTATGCGTAACACATTAACATAATGATAAAGATGTGTGTATGCTGACAACATATGTATTAAAAAGTAAAAAGTATTTAATTAATATAATAAATAAATGTGCCAAAGTACATCTAAGAAGCAAGAACAAAAGTCACCCATAATCTATTTGAGTTAGTGCTTAACATGAATGTGATATGGCAATGTTGTGAGTTTGAGAATGTTTTGTAAGTTGTTCCAATTATCTACTGTCACAAAGCAAAATGAGTTATGTCAACATAACAGCAATTTATGGTTATTATGGTCTTCAGTCAGTTCAAGGATCCTTTGAGAAGAAGCTTGCCACCAACTTTGAGCATTAACTGTTCAGTGGGGGAGGATTATTTTCAGTAGTATTTTGAAACAATATAATTAAGGTCATTTGTATTTGTGCTTTAATCAGAATGTAACATATGATGTGGGAAATTATCACTGTTCAAACAAGTTGTTGCCTCTCTTGACTGTAAGCACATAGAAAGGTAAATATTTTCTGCATCTAGAACCCTTAACAATTTGTCATAAATGAACAATTTGAGGATCTGAAATTTCCTGAGAGTTTGGTCAAGGCAAGGCTTTTTCTTCCTCTCAGAAAACAAACCACTGTTTCTTCAATAATATTGTAGCAGCACCGTCACTTTTTTTTCATACACAGCCAAGGCTTTCTTTGCTCAGTTTTAACTTTGATTTTAGTTTGTTGTATTTTCTTTGCTGCAACATTGCGTAACAGATGTAGGGGCGGTTAGAGCAGTCGTCCGCCAATGCATGAGTTGGAGGTTCGATCACATGCCAAAATGTCCCTGGGCAATACTCTGAACCCTTCATTGCCTCTGATATGGATCCCATCGGTTTATGAATGTGATAAAGCACTGATTATTCATTGTACATAAATAGTAGAGTGCTGTATTAATAGGTAAACTAGGGCACAGATTGTAGTGTAAAGCACTTTGAGTACCTTGCTAAAATAGAAAGGTGCTCTATAAGTGCAGTCCATTTACCATATGGCAACATATCTGTCCTGACACGCCCCATCAGGATGAGCTCAGAGAAAGGCTAGAGGAACACTACAGTTAGCGCAAGGTTTTGACCCAGCTTCAAAACTTACAAAACCCCAGTTTATTCAAGCATCTGCAGAGCATCCTAAAATGATCCACAAAAGCCACTTTCTGCAACCCACACATATGAAAAGATGACCACCATCATAGAGCCAGACACCAGGGGACACCACAGAAATCAATTGAGCAAGTATTGAAAGTGAGAATTGTTTAAAACCTTAATGCATATAGTATTACTCATATGCAATTTTTTTTCCCAAATAATATGTCAAATAAGTCAAAAGATTACTGTATTTTAAATTTTTATCTGTTACACTAAAGGTCTGTGCAGAGATTTTACAAATTTAAAGAAGATCTGAAACACCAAATATTTTTATCTTAGCGCCGGGCCAGCATGACTTACACACTGGTCCGATCTGCACAGTGGTATGCTTCTGAGAGAGAATGATATCTGATTAGTCCGGCTATAGCTGACAAACAAATGGATTTGCTGTGTCTGGAATGTTCTCCTGGGGAGCTGGATAGACTGAGATAGAAAGACCTTGCTTTTGTGTTGAAGCCAGTACGAAGTATAATAAGACCCTTTGGGGAATGAACCGAACAGAGTGATAGGGACACAAAAGAACACATGCTTGTACACTTGATCAGTTTTCCAATATCTCTTTCTTCATCTTTCACCTTATCTAACCCTTTTTTTTTTCCATTTCTTTATACTTTGTATATAAAGTTTACAGTATAGCCTGTAATAGTTGATATATCAATATGTGTCAATGCTTTGTTGGTGGGTTATTTAGTGTATTGTGTTAGCCAAGTCTTATTCTATATTCCCGTAATCAGGACACACACAAGTGCGTTAGTTTGTGTGCATGCAAACATTTGCAGTGTTTCTCTTTGTGTATATGTGCTTCACACCCATTCCAGCATGAACTGTTCAGTAAATCCTATTTCCGTCTACCCTTGTCTTCACTTTCTATCTCATCTATTTTGTCTCTTAAATTGTTTTTCTTCCTCTGTCCTATTCTTCCACATTGTCCTGAAAGAGCAGACACATAAGGAGTGTGACAATAGAGGTATTAGCCAAATGCATGCTGAGCTTGCCTGACTTGCACAGTCAGTGTGTGGCTTTTACACCCTAAAAGCTGGATGAATGTGGCTTCTGCTCCCCAAGAAGCTCTCAGACAGAGGGGGATTTTTCTTGGATCTTGTGACCTGGATCCACGTAAGCTGCCCCGGTCCCCATCTCAGCAGTTTTTCCATTTTTCTAAACCCCTAATCTGAATTGGATTCCCCTTCATTGTCCCCCCTAATCTGAATTGGATGCCCCTTCATTGTCTAAACGATTTAGGAGAGGGGACCATGGCCAGACAAAAGTCTTCCTCTTTGGCTGAGTGGGGCAGCCCTTTTTGGACCTAGTCCCTGCCTTTCTATTTTTTTCTATATACACAGAATCTATGTGAGAAGTTGCTAATGTTGTCTGAATATGAAAAATGTTGGGTTGCTTCAAAGATTTTTGGTTTCACACTGCTCTCAGTGGAATCAAAATACCATAAAATGGTGACTGAATCTAAATGTGGAAGACACAACAGGAAAAACCCTGTGATGTTGGTTTAGAGTAAAGTTTAGTTTGATTCCTCTAGGTGACAGTGTGTAAGACTTGTTTGAAGTGGAGGACTGTTGCCCTGGGCTTCTTAGCTCCAGGCTTGAATTAGATTACACCTTTGATCAGTGTCGGTACCCTTAATCTGAAGGACTGCATCACAAAAGTGTGTCTGTGTGCATTTGCAGGCATGTGGGGATATTAAAAGTAATTGTAATTGTTTTAGAGATAGTACATAAGTACGTTTAAAAATATGTACGTTGTGTAGCTCTGATCAAACTTTTACATATAACTGGAATGTTACGCGAGTAATCCATAGCGATGTTGGTCTGAACTAAGTTCTTTAGACGTACATCTCCTAAATTTAATCTTTCTCTTTGACTCTCTCCCCTTTTTCTCTCTGCTTACTGCCCCAGAACACCTTAATCCAGTGTGAAAGCAATTGGCTCTCTCAGATCTAATCAATAGAGGGCCAGGGCACCGAGCCAGTGGGAACATCTCTGGCCCCTGTTCAGCTACAATCAATTTAGAACCATCGATTCAGTGATTGAAATACAAAGAGCAGAATCGCTGAACCGTACAGGTGCTTTAGTGTTCGGGTGTGCCAACATGCTATAAATCACCCCTCGTGAGCATTTTTGTGTATTTACCTGCACGTGTTCACTTGTCACTGTGTGTGTGTGTACCAAATATGTGCGAGGGTGTTTTGTGTCTATGTGCTTTTCTGAGTGTGTATGGATAGTATGATTTATTTTTGAGCCATCTGTAGTAAAGTGGGAATGGCATTTAATCCAGCACCTCTGAGACAGAGCCAAGAAAAAAAATAAAATAAAAATCATTCCTAATCCAATATGTCCTGCCCAGAGAAAGTGTGTTTTAAAAGTGTGTTTGGTGTGTTAGGATATTATGTGCATCTTTTTATGGCCAATCATTGGTCTGTTTCTGTGTACACATCAAACTACATTAATACAAGATGGATAATTTGATGCCTCCATAAAATACTGTAATTTTTTCAGATTACTAAAGTGCATCCATTTAAGATGACTCATAATGTCTACAGAAATGGTTGTCGTGTGTTTACCCTTGCAGGTACGATGTCTGTTTAGAGTATGTTTCTTTTGCATGCTACTCTGCATTGTCATGTGTACATCTTGTGTACATTTGTTCATCAGGATTGACTTTTACTACAGTATGTTTTTTTTTTTTTAACAATAAACCATTTATTGTCATTGTTCACATGCTAGGTGATTTTGGTCCAGTTGATTTATTTACAACAGCAATAGCATAGCATATGCAGCTGATGTATTCATCATCTATCAAGGAACTAGAATTTATTTACAGTATATTGTACTATAATGTTTTATATTTATATTTTTTGTGAAATGCATTGTTAAATTTGAGCCTTCCAAATATCAGACTCCTAATTGTTGTAGCATAATTGTTGTAACAGCAGTGTAAATGTGTTTGTTTCATCACCGTGCAATATGTTTTTTGATTGTAAACAACATTAATTTCCATGTTTTATTGATTAGAAGGAAGTCGGGTGAGTATTTATAGTGTTTACAAGTAAACATATTCAATAAGGCAACTGTATGAGTCTTTGTACAAAAGAAAAGAGTATCAATAATTTAAATGTGTTAAGCACAATAACAGTGTTACACACCAGTGGGAGCAGCAATCTGACAGTGAGTAGAGTTAAGAATGAACACTGTGGTGCTACACATTTCACACACGGCTATTTCTGTTTGTGCATGCACGTATTTATGCATGTGCGTTTGTGTGTAGGTAAATAAGTAAGTAATGGAAAGACTTAAAGGCATAATTAGGAATCCTTCTTGTTTTTATAGTATAGTTTATGAAAAGTTAAGAAAAGTTAAGGTGGTATGGAAAGTAGTCTGTGGTGAGATTTAGAAAAATATATATCTTTGACATACAAATGTAATTTGTTTAAGCTCACGTTGTTGCAGGACTTGGTCTTATTTGGTGTTTCACAAATGACCAGAGGCAGCTTAAGAACTCATCTTTGTTGCCTGACAATCACCTCCATTTCATCCGATTTGTTACAGATTAAGTTTGGAAGTGATTTTGTGAATTTTTGCTGTGTGTGGATAATGGAGGTTTGCTGGAAGGATTTTAAAGCATCCATTAAAGTGTAATCTACTGGAATCTGAAAGTATTGGGTGTCATTATATTAAGATAGGGTGTGAAATTCCAGTTAAAAGCGTGATTCAAAACCACCTATACTATAAACTTCTAAAGGTTTTCTTTTCTACTTAAAAGTTGTCAATATCCCAATTGTGTGTTTATACTTTAATTGACCTTTTCATTCCATAATTGACATTCTGCCATTTATACATTTAATCCACTTGATCACATTATGTTTTCACTCTTAATTCTCAGCTGGACAACATATTGATGGCTCCATCAGCATTTACAGTGTCACAAGGCCAAAATATATTTTTTACACAACAAATAAATGCAAGCCACTTTTGCAAAGTGTGATCTGTGTAACATTAAGCATCAACAAACTAAATAGTGCAACCTCCATTTTTGATAGACTGGCTACAAAACAAAACAAAACAAAAAAAAAAAAAAAAAAAACAGAATTAAAAACAAAGTTGTATTATTTATTTATTTATTTATTTGCATCAAGGCCAGTTTCAGATAATCCTACCATTGAAACTTGATAATGAGAATAGGGCTGCAACTAACGATTATTTCAAAAATCGATGAATCTGCCGATTTTTTTTTCGATTCATCGATTACTCG
>JAVCKU010000073.1:11579924-11591398 GCA_032273985.1 Hypsolebias coamazonicus
TTTTTTTTTTTTTTTTTTTTTTTTTTTTTTTTTTTTTTTTTGTTTTTTTTTTTTTATTTTTTTTTTTTTTTTTTTTTTTTTTCTTTTTTTTTTTTTTTTTTTTTTTTTAATTGACAGCCTCTGGTTGCCCCACACAACGATTCCTAACAGAGTTACCTGGGAACTGAAAGTTTAACATGTTTTACTAAACCGCCTTGGGGTTTTAAATGATTCCTTTTCTACAATGAGCTCATACAGATCTGTGGAGGTGCATTATAGCTTTATGAATAAATATGAATACAATCTGAATATATTATACTATAAAAAAGGGGGCCTATTTCAGGATGAGCTTCAGAGGTAATACAACACGTAAAACCTTGAGATCAAAAGCAGTCCGGTAATCTGTGAGGCGCTGCTACGCAGGTATGAGAAGAGACTGCTCAAAATAAAAAGCCTATATTTTAGTCAGTGAAAATAAACAGTAATAAAAAGTTTACTTTAGCGCTGTTCACTTTTTTATGACCTGAAACATAACTTCTTTATTATTATTATTTTTTTCTGATTAGTGCAAAAATCACATGATGCCAGCCCAACTGGCAGGAGGTGGATGCCAAGGTGTGATCAGCAGCAGTGTCATAGGGTCCAAAGGAGATTTGACCTTACATCAGGGTGGCGAGGGCTAATTGCTCCCTAGGAATAGCCTGCTTTCTATGCTTGGCCCCTGTGGCTAAACCTTGCTGAATGGGTATTATTTAGCAACAAAGATGAGCAGCACCTCTGTAGTCTGTGCTGCTGAGGAGGCTAATAAAACAGGGCTTAAAGGATTGGATTATAGATTGGGGTCAGTATTTTGATGTTGTTTAGTGCAACCTCTACAAAGTCAACAAAAAAGGACTGGTCAGAAAGGCTCAAATGATTTGTCCATAGATGTACAGAACATACATGAAACAAACACTATAGGGAGATGTGTAGTCCTGTTTTGTAATTAAACAGTGCATGTCTTCTGCCCTTCACTTCCCAGGGTCTTTTGCTATGACCTGATGCTCACCAAACAGCGAGCAAAGCTTGCACTGCAGACAAGGACAACGGAATAGGGAAATTAAATTGCACTGACAGGCAGTGATTTACATACACCAACTCCCTCTGCTTGCAAATTAATCACCTCTTTCCATCAGCTGTTCTTCTAATTTTTTTTGTCTGCAATGCTGGGCACACCAATTACAGTGCGTGTGGTGCGATGGTGGATCCATGGTTGGGAGGACATGCTGGTAATTGTGTTAACCCTGGATGTGGGTTCACGCTGGAGCAATGTTGTGGAGTTTAAGACAGAAGGAGGCTGTCCTCCCTCTCTGCTGGCTGCTCACCAAAGTCATGATTAATTAGTCTTACAAAACAATACTTGAACTGCAGTGGTCTGGCTAAAGCACTGTTTGTTAAATAATATAAAATCTTCATACGCTGTGTGTTTCTATTGGCCTTTTTAACGTAACTGCAATTTTTAAAAAGTAGCTCAATGGTGCATTTCAAGTCACGGTGGATCTGTAAACCTATATCAGAAGCTTTCAGCTTTTATATTCAAATATCTGATTTAATTTAGTTCTAGCTGTTTGTTTGTTTTTTTTTTAATTCTCAGAGCAACATAAATAGGTATCAGAATATTTCACTCAGCATAGATGAAATAAAATACCGTAGAGTTGTGTGCCATTGCTCATCTGTGAGTAAGGTCAGAGTCTCCATGTTAGCTCACACCTGGTAAGTATTTTTGATCAGTGCCCAAACTGCCCATTTCCAGTTGTGTTTCAAGTGACCAACTGTGTCTGGATCTGTCTTCATTCTGCACTTGACTAAACATGTACGGTAAACCATTTCCGCTCAGAGATCCAAATACTTTATTTTCACAGACTGAAGGCAACAAAGCACCTCCCATGACTAATTTAATCTAAATTAACTGTAAACATTATGCAGAGGATTTCAGTTGAGCAGGTCCCAAATGCAACTCATGCACAGTGCATAAAGAACGTAGCCATATGCTGCTCAGATCACCACAGAGGGTGTTCTGACTGATCTCAAAGTGATCCTCAGTGCATCTGGGATGTGTTACCACCTGCAGGGTTCTGCTTGTGATCATATCTCCCAAGTCTTGCGATATTGCCAGATGTGTAAGGACCAGGGTATGGGCATGATCACAAACGTATTTTGCATATTTTGTGTCAAAGCAAGTACATTTCATAAATGCGATGTGCAAGTAAATTATGTCGAGCTCATAGGTGCTTAGCCCATAACCCATTTACTGAAGCTTCATGCCCACAGGGCACCAGTAAGAAGGACATATGTTGGGAAGACTTTCTGCTTGTGCCTCAGCTCATGATGTGAAAAGGACTGCCAGTACCCGTCATGTCTTGAAATTTGTACTTCGTTTTATGCTGTGACCAAATGGGCAACTGCGCCATGTGGATAAGTGTGTGTTTTTTTTTTATGGCTTCCCTGGGACACACATGCACACATGAATGTTCCCTGGTGTGTTTGTGTGTATTCCTGTGTCATTGAAGTTGAGAGGGGCTGAAAGGTGGGGTCACGCAAAGCCAGTAACAAAGCTCATCCGTCAAAATTCCCGTGACCCAAGTGACATTCTTTCAGCTCTGCTCCAGCGCTCCCACTATGTGGACTGCACTGTTGCTTCTGTCATTTGTCTGTTTTCTATTAGCATCCCCATCCCTGCTCTCACTGGTTTCAAGCCTACTCATGTTATTTGACTTGCTTACTTTCTTGTGGTAAAATATTTAAGGAGTATACTGCTATTAAGGAGACAGAGTGAAATGGGTACGTCTTCATAAATCAGGTCAAAAGGTGACCAAGGGACTTTCTTTTAAACATAGTATTCATCTCTGTATTTGTCTTGCCGTGCATATCTGTACCCCTTGTCTGATTTAATTGTTCTGGTTTAGTAACTTGTCACCTTCAGCTACCTTCACACTTCGTAAACTGTTCATCAAAATGTTGGGTAGCTGTTTCAGAAGGGAAAGAAGAGAGGTTCAACACTCTTGTATCCAGGTCTGGACTGCTGTCGCATTTAGAGCTTAAACACAGCATCAAAGGCATCTTTAAAATGTGTTTATTGTGTATTTGTTTTTCATCTTGTCAGTTTCTGTCATCATAGATTGTGCATAATGAGTTTACATTAAGCAGCATAAAAAGTCTAACAACTAACCTAGGGATTTACTGTAGATATAAAATAAAGACAGAGCAGTTATAGGTTTTGATCAATAAAAACACGATACCTGGTTTCTGCATTGAAGAGTTTTCAACTCACTAAAGAATGTGATTTACACCTTCTGTCACATTTGCTAAAGGAAGTTTAACGTAGGCTTTGATTTACCATCTGTGACTGACTGTATTTGCATCTTTACAATAAAACAAATCATGCTCTCATAATCCTGTTCACTAAATCAGAGGAAGAGATACCTGATCTGTGGATGAGCTTGTATCTCCAAGAATCACTACACTAAAGACTAAAGTGTGACAGAAAGGAGATTTAATCTGTTGATTAACCAAAACTGAACAACGCTAATCTGTGGATTTCAAATTAAAAGACGTCACAATCTGTATGCATCTGTACTGATGTCAACAGCTGCAATAATAAAATATATGCAGGAAGAACAGATATATTTTATCTTTATGAACCAAATGATGTCACTCCCAACCAGGGCGGCTATGGCAGAGTGGTTAGCGGCGTCGCCTTCCAATGAAAGAGTTGGGGGCTTGAATCCACCAGCAGTCACATGTTGAAGTGTCCCTGGGCAAGACACTGAACCCCTCATTGTTTTTGATATTTGTCCCATCGGTGTATGAAAGTGATAAAGCACTGATTAGTCCCTTTAGATTAGTGGTGGGAGTGGTGGTGCAGAGGCTAGAGAAGGTGGGCCTGTGATCGGAACATCGCTGGTTCAACTCCTGGTACCAACAATATCAAAATGTGGGTGGGATTGGTGAAGCGCTCTCACCTGTCTCCACCCTCATTTGCCCTAGTCTGGGCCCTTGAGCAAGGCCCTCAATCCCCACCATCTACTCCCCCGAGCACCCTAGATTGCAGCGCTCTGCTCCACACAGAGGACTGTGGTAGCTCAGTAGTCTGTGGTTGCATCAGAAAGGGCATCTGGCATAAAAGTAATTGCCAAGTCTTCATGCGACTTAGTTTGCTGTGGTGATCCCTGACATAGGGAGCAGCCGAAATAAGAAGTAGGTCTCTTTAGAATGATTTGTTCAATTAGCTTTGTAGAGATCTAGTATAGTGCTGTATGAATGGGTAAATGAGGACACAGATTGTGTTGTAAAGTGCTTTGAGTGTCTTGATAAGATAGAAAAGTGCTATATAAGTACAGTTTATTTACCCATTACCATTTTTTGAACTGTTATTTATCAAATTTTCAGTTCCAATGTAACTAAAAGGTTTTTTTTTCAAAGTTCTCACATGTTTTTCTTTGCAACTCTATTATATACATATATATTTTTTTAATGTATGCATATTTTTCATTATTCAGAGATAATGTTCTTCTATATACTGTGCATATATTTACATAAAAAATGTTTGAGTTAGACAAACAGACTTCCATTGACAAAGTCACAGTAACTCAAGAAATATGATTTCAGCAAACTTCAGTTGTTCACTCAGTGCAAGAAATGTCCATTAAAGTAAAATGACTAGTTTTGTATTTGTGTTAACGGAGGTCAAATATCAATCGTAATTTAATTCCGACTCAAAAAAAAAGTGCTTTTTGCCATGAGGTATAAAGCCACAATACACTAATTTTAGCTTCATAATGTTCTCATTATAGAGTTCCTTATAAATTCCATCCCAGTAGCATTAACGGGAAAATTGAGTCCATTCAGGCTTTGCTCCAGTTTCATAAGACTGTAAATGTAATTGCCTATATCCTACATCCTGTGAAGACATTATGGGAACATGGTCACATTCTAATAAAATAATCTAATAGAACAAGTAAGACAGATTACTAGCTGCAGTAATCTTATGGTGCAAATAATTTTATCAGACTATAATGTTAACAACTATTACTGGGAAGAATTACATTGTTTGTTTGGCCAAATAGGACTAGTTCAGACAATGGATGGGGTTGATTATGAAAACAAAACAAATGAAAAAAATCTAACATGGAGAATATTTATACAACATCCATCCATTCATTTTTTTATTTTATTTTTATTTGTATCGTTGTCCAATTTTTCCTTTCCACAGCGCAGACGAACTACAGCCTGTTCCCTGCAGTCACTGTGCGAGAGCGAAAAGTTAACCTAACTTGACTGATTTTGGTCTGTGAGAGAAAACCCATGTGTGCTCAGACATGCAAACTCCACCCAGAAAGGTGATCCTCCAGATTTCTTGCTGTGAGTCAACAGGTCTAGTCTGTGCCTCCAAAAACAACAACTTCTAAAACAAAAGTTCGAATGCATGAATGGAAGCTTTTCTTTTTTTAATAGTACCGGTAAAATAATAGCTCAGTCATGACACCCTCACAACTGTCTAGCATTGACAGAGCTGCAAACACAACAAATGTGTTTTGTCTCCTTATTCAGAGAAGCATTAACCCAAACAGTATGAAAAGTTCCATTACGTTAAATAAATGTATATCAAGACCCGTGTTTCATTGTGATGTGTTCTTATAAGAAGAAACAAACAAAGAAACAAGCAAAAAAATTCATTAAGAAAAATGGGTTTTAAATCAGCTCTCACTTAAAAATCAGTCTAGCTGTAAATAAAATGCTGCATGTGTAAATGTATCCATCTTTTCCTTATCTGCACCCATTATATTTCTTTCAAGGTCACAGAAAATGGAGTTTGCCACTGCTGATACTGAGTGAGAGAGGCAGCAGTCCATTACAGAACTTCAGAATCACCACTAACATGCATATTTTTGTTCTGTGGGAGGAAACTAGAGCACTCTGGGAAAAAAAAAAAAAAAAAAAAACAACTAAATTTGGTGCATGCAACTTCTACTTAAGCAAAACCCAACTGTGGTTTGACCCAAGAACGTTCCTGCTCAGAAACAACAGTTGTGCCCATCCTCATTAAACATGAATAATATCAGAAGTATAAAACTGTAAAATACACTCAAATTTGAATGAAACCTGGACGATCATTTTTCTGCTGTAACCCAAAGCTTCCAAGAACAGTTCAAATGTTGCCAAGTGTAGTTTATTATATAGGAGCTGATGACCTATGGCACTATATATGTATGATGTACAATATTCCATATTTAGAAAACATTATTCTTCTGTGACAAACAATTTGCAGTTATTTTGCCACAGCCCTGAAGTTATTCTCAAATAATAAAACAAGTACCAGTTGTTTAAAATAATCCATCTATTTCAAATAGAGAAAAATGTATAAATTTTTGTGTTTCCAGTATTTTTTTATTTATTTTTTTATTATTTTATTATTGTTTTTTGTCTACCATCATGGATGCTATTCATAAGCTAAAGTAAAGCCTCAATTGAAGAAAAATAAATGAAACTTGATGAAAATGATAAAGTTTATAACTTGTAATGTCCAATTTTGGACATGCATTTGTTTTCTAAAATATGAATTTAGATAAGGTGATTTTATGTAAATCCTCTGTTTAAAAAAAGCACATGAAACATTAGAACGACAATAATTGTTCTTCCTTGCTCTCCATCATACTGCCCGATCATACATGACTGGAATTTAGTTTGTGCTGCGGCTATTTTTGAAAATAAAACAGACAGAAATTAATAATGTACATGCAGGAAGGCATTTTTCCCTTAATCATACTAAATGCAGGTACATAACAGAGGTACTCTATGATATATAGAGTATTTTTTTCTATCCCTTCTGTTATATTGTTGTGCTGTATGAGAAATTCTGAAGTTCCCCTATCAACCAAACTCGAAAACGTTAAAGGTCCTTGCTAAATATCAGAATGTTCAGGATCTTTGAAATGCATACTGAAGTCTGTAAAAGGTTTCTCTAGAGTCCTGCACTGCTTCGTTGTTTACATGTTGGAAGACCTATGTCCCTGTTTCACCAGACATTCCCATGAGTATCTGAGAAACCAACAACTCAGCCACAAAATTACCTTCTTTTCTCTCTTCCCTGCACCTTTCTTCCCCTCCCAAATCTATGTCAATCATCTTCTCTGCCTCCTTCAGCATTTATCTTTTTTTTTTCATCTTTATTTATTCTGTTTGGGCAGACATCCAGGGCAGATCGTTGCTTTCAGGATTTCATTAAAACTATGTTGATGGAGCACTCTGCCCAGCCTAAGTAAATGTGCTCAAGCCCATTTGAGTGTGCATTGTTTGGAAATGGATTACTGAAGTTGGTGGAGGAAAGGAAAGGAGAAGAGGGAATGGGGAAAAAAAAAAAAAAAAAAAACGGAATGAAAGATCTACATTTTTGTCTTCCAGATGGCTTAGAAAGTTCATTTAGAATCACAAAATGAAGTAAAAAGCAAAAGCTGAGTAAAAACAACAAGTGCTGGACTTTTAGGAAGTAAGCTTATCTGGGATGTTCCTTCATGTTTGTGACAACTGTTCATTGGACTGTGGCAGCTATATGTTTTCTGGATTTGGCCTCATTTTGCATCAACATGTTGGTAACAGACTACATGAAGTTATCTGCACATTAGTGGCTCTGTAGCTCAAACTACAGCCAAGACTTGACAGGTGTTTCGTATCCTGGCTATGTGTACCACAATCTAAGACATGCATTACCTGACCGGCAGATGTTTGTCCTTAATCTCTAAGGCCTGGCTGTCACAAGAAAACACACTGGTCCAACCACGATACCTCTAAACGTGACAGTCCCGGCACATCGCCTTCAACGTCACACTTCAGACACATCGCAAGCTGTCACTGCTGGTCGTGACCTGTCAGAGGCGGTCACATCCAGGTGGAGCCAGTCACGTTCTGTAATCTCACTTTGTTGATATAGAGATGACAGCCCCTTCAGATGTTAGCGCAAGGTTTTCAGGAGTGGAATTCTGTGTGCAAACATGGCTGGATGTGTTTTTCACCTGCATGTGTGGGAAGGAACATTTGGGTTTGTGTCTGCCACGCTAATGTAGTCAGGAATGCTCCCTTTTTATTTAAAGTACTAAAATTTATCAACCAGAAAATTGAACCACCTGATATTGCTAGAAACTCAAGCACTGCATGTCACCTACTGAACTTAATAGACACAGAGCATTGGGAGGTATATTATTATACAGTATATATATATTTTTTCCTCTCAAGGTGTAGAAGTTCTGCTGCTGCAGTGACCATAAAGCATGGCAGGTCTACACACATTCTGACGTAACCATTGACATAATAAGCATATTATTCATTGATTCAACGTTTATTTACACAGGTTAGTCTCATTGAGTCACAAGGACTCATTTACAAGAAAGACCTGTTTTAGGCAGACAACATAAAGCACAGACTACAATAAAATCCAGTCGAAATGCAATTAAAATAAAAGTAGTGTTATTAAAACAATAAATCAAGGTGCCATATAAAACAAAGTAAAATTCTAAAAACAAGAACATATTTGCTTTGATGTTTCTATCAACCTTATCAAATGTTGAAAATCCCCTAAAGAAATTAAGGTGGACAGCTTCAGTTCCTGTTGCAAGGTGTTCCAGGTTGCAGGAGCTGAGTAAGAAATGGCCTTTTTGCCAAGTTAAGTCTGCACTTAGGGAACGCTGCAGGTAATGGACGCCTGAGGGTGCACGCTGTAACTGCACTGCCGACATGACATGTAGGAGTGATTTATAGGTGAAAATGAATCAGTGTGAGAGCCTTCGTATAGATAATGATGACCAACTGACTAAGGAATACAGAGTGTAGTGATGGGTACGGTAGGTAGTTACAACCAGTTATGAATCTTAGTGCACCTTGGTAGACAGCATCCAACATCTACAAGGAACTGGCAGGGGCGTTCAAGCAAATAATGTCACCATAGTCAATGTTAGATTGTTGCCTTATAAAAGCAATATTTCATGTCAACGCAAACATAAAACAGCTTGTTCTGTTTTCAGTAGCCAACTTTGTATGGCTTTTCCATTATTTAAATGCTTCAGAAGCTTCAGAAACCACTTCTCCTTTGGTGTTTACATTAGACCTGTTTTCACATTTTTGCCCCCAACTATTTCCTCATAGTATTGTTCTTTGTACTATTTTTTTTTCTTCAGTTTTTGCCTTTTTCCTCGGTATTCATGAGCTGTTCGGCACTGCATGTTATTGAAGTAGGATTTTAGCAGAACTATCACTGGCCCACAGCAGTAATTACTGAGGGTGTGCATAGCTGCCTCTGATTCACCCGGCTTGGAATTGTTGTTACGAATGTCTGTCTCATTGGTGGCACACTGGGAGCGTCTTGTGAAGTCTGTGTCTTTGTTCAGACCATTTCAGCGATGCTCAGCTCATATCCTAACTTGATCCTAGGGCGTGGGACCAGATGTATAAACTGATGAGAACAGAAAGCAGACTATAATAGATTTGCTGGAAGCAAGTTCATAGCTTTTTCTTTTCTGTTATGCTGCATTTATTTCTTCTTCTTTTATTTTTTTTTCTTCGTTCTGATGTATATTCATTTGAACAAGATTTTTTGACATGGGATAGTTTCCCTGAAGGAACAAGAAGTTGGTTGGTCATTTTATGATATATTTATGCAGAGCTGATATTTGCCCTGTATCTGCATGGTTTCTGTGCCCTCCGTCGTTAGGAGGGGGTATGTGACGGAGCCCCGGGCTTTTGGATTAGATGAAATGATTCAGATATGAGCTACACTAAGATGTGAGCATAGCACTGAAGGAATGTGAGTTTAAACATCCATTACTCACTTCTTTTTCTCTTCTTCGCACCCTTTCTGACTATTTCTCCCCTTTTTTCCTGTCACATGCTCGCAAGTGTAAATATTGCACCACTGACTGCTTTTTCAGTCTTTCGTGTCTTTTTTTAACCTTTACTCGTGCTCTTGATGAGGCTTATTCACATCGTTTTGCAATGTTTTCTGATAGCAGACCCCTTACACTGTCAGACATTGGACCTGTCTTCTAGATCAGCAGTTTCTTCATGAGCAAAGCCTAAATATGTGTTTATTCGGAAGGTCAAGTTCTCTCCATCAGCAAAACAACATAACACCAACCTGTAATATATAAAACTGTAACACAGAAACAAAAGAGGCTGTCAGACACATGCGGACAACATGGATAGACTCCAAACAACCATTTTTATATTATTCTCACTTTGGGTGGTCTGCACTGGTTTTTCTTGGGTTTGTTTCTAACAGCGGCTTATCTCCAAATGCTCAGGTTCATTTAATTGGCATTAAGCTGGTGACAAACTCAACTCAGATGTAAGGGGGTTGGCAGGGCTACGTGTCTGTCTATTCTATTGGTGTGTGTGTGGGTGTGCACACACAAGCCTCTCTGTGTGTGTCTGCACACACGTTCCCAGCTGGGTCTGTTTGTATGCGTGCGTGGAATTTAAAAACAAGCCGCTGTCAATTCCAGTCAACAGCACGCGTGGCATGCCTTAGGCCCAGGTAGCCTAATTACAGACAGAAACGCTCAATGAAGGAGCCGTTGCCCAGACCTATCTCCCTTTCGTCAAACAAAGCTGCAGGAAATAAGGCAGTGGTAAATGTAAAGTCAGTCAATGCCTGTTCACAGTCTCTCTTGAGATGGATAAAATCTCTCTTGAATGTTTTTGGCTGCAGGTGGATGAGCAAAAAAAAAAAAAAAAAGTTTGTAGCTAATTAAGACAAGTCCTTTGTTTTTGAGAATAAAAGCTGACTATAATTTATTACAAGGACATCAGACATTTTAGAACGCTGACATTTCTCTAACTCAACTGTTCTCTTTTTATTCCTCTCAGGGTGGAAAGATACCAGTAAGGTGGACAGCACCGGAGGCAATCGCTTACAGGAAGTTCACCTCAGCTAGTGACGTGTGGAGTTATGGCATTGTCATGTGGGAAGTGATGTCATATGGAGAGAGGCCTTACTGGGACATGTCCAACCAGGATGTAAGTGCTTGTAAAAGATCTAGTGATGCAATGCAATTTTTTTTTTGAAAGACATAAATGTTAGTAATTAAATGGACAGTGATTTATAGAAGAACATTTTAAAAAGAAGCATCCAATTAAAAAAAATGTCCAGAAAACTGAGAACCATTACCATATTATTATGATTTTCAGATATTTAGTCATATTTGTCACGGTCAGCGTGACAATATTTAGTTATTTTTCTTATGTTTTGTGTTGATGTATTTTTTTTTCTGAAAAACTGTGTCTTTCTTATTGCACATAAAAATCTGACATTTCTGTTCCCTTTGTGTTACTCAGTGGTCTATAATATACAATACTATACTATGAAGCCAAAGTAAACAAAAAAAAATACTGTATATATATACAGGTGGTCCTCGACCTACGACTCCCCCGACCTACGGCGCTCCGGACTTACGAACGGCACCCGATGA
>JAVCKU010000073.1:11594803-11610350 GCA_032273985.1 Hypsolebias coamazonicus
GCTGGAAAACGAGGCCAGATTGGGTCAGGGCGCCGGGCCGACATGGAGCCGAACCTTCCTGCCAGATCATCCGATCTCGGCGGGGGAAGAGCCGGGACTGGCAGGCCCTTTGAGTCTGCCGCTTCCTGGATGATGGCGGGCAGTTCTTGGAGAAGGGCGCCCAAGGCTGGGAGCGTGGTGGCCGCTGACCTCGGGGGAAGGAGGGGCGCAGAGCATACGTTCTGACACTCCTCGTCCAGCATCACGCTCTCGAGGAGCGATGGCGCAGCGCTTCGGATGCTGCCTCCATCCCCGCGGTCAGGTGAGCCATTCGGGTCAACCCCAGCATTAAAAAGGGTAATGGCTTCGTCCAGCGGCGTCTCGTCCTGCACCTGCCAGTCGTTGCTTCCGATAGCCTTGAACAAGGCTGCCCGGCGCTCCCGCTCTCCGGCAGGCAGGAGGCGGCAAATGCGACCGAGGTTGTCGAGTTCAGCGTGCTGGGAACCCAAGCACCCCTCACAAATCTGGTGCAGGTTGAAGCTCCGGATGAGGGCGACTTCGCATGCTGGACAGGTTCCGGCCATTATTTTTCTTCTTTTCTTGAGTAAGTCTTCAGTCGACGGCTGAATCTTCAGTTGACGGCTGACTGATAAAAGGGAGACGATTGTCCCGTGTCGGTAGAATATATAGACACGGGGCGGGCCCACACAGTAGGTGGGCATGGACTAAAGGTTTTCAGTGGGCGCTGGCGCGCAGGGTATTATCCAATAAGCGAAGCTGTCTAAAGGGCGTAGCTCATATGAAATTGAACCCAACACTATAAACTCGAGCAAACAATAGTTTTAGGTGCTTATCTTGTTAAATTTCATAGAAATGCACAGCGAGTCATCCCTCTGCGTGTTCCCACAGCCGCAAATCAGCTTTTGATATGCCGCTGATTTGACCGTTAAAGTGCATTTATTAAGGAAAAGTTAGACTGAGACATGTCTTTACTATAATATCGAGCAAACAATTGTTTTTAGGGAACATCATATCTTGTTAAATTGTCGAAAAAATGCACAGTGAGTCCTGTCATGCTTGCGCTTACTTCCCTGTATCAGATTTTGAAATGCAGCTGATGTGACCGTCAAAGTGCATCATACCACACCATTTTATTTATAAAGCACTTAAAACAGTGACAAGACCAGCCAAAGTGTTGCACAAAACAAACAAAAAAACAAGCAACACATAAGCAACATACAAAATAAAGTAAAAACAGAATATAGACATAAAAATGTTGCAGATAATAAATATAATGACCAATCTGTGTGAAGCAAACAGGTTCAAACACAGATCATCTGGTGTTGAAAGCAACAGAATAGTAATGAGTCTTTAAACAGGATTTGAAAACTCAGAGGGAGGGGGCCTGTCTGACGAGCAGAGGTAACTTGTTCCAAAGTCTGGGGCCTACTACAGAGAAGGCCCTGTCACCTCTGCGCTTAAGACGAGTTCCTGGAACTGTGAGAAGTAACTGTTCAGTGATTTGTGGACAAATAGGAGAATTTTGAACTGGATTCAAAGACGAACCGGTATCCAGTGCAGGGAAGCCAAGACTGGTGTAATGTGCTCTCTTTTGCCTGTACTGGTTAAACATCAGGCTGCTGCATTTTGGACCAGTTGTAATCGTGCAATGGTGGTCTGACTGATACCAAACATGAGTGAATTGCAGTAATCAAGCCTAGATGTAATGACTGCGTGTATTATTGTCTCCAATTTTTTTTTTTTGGACAATATGGACTTCAGCTTAGACAGTTGCCTCAGCTGGAAAAAAACAGGATTTAACAATCATGTTTACATTGTTGAGTTTCATGGAAGGGTCAAGTATCACTCCCAGATTAGTGACTCTTTGTTTCACTAACGGTGCCAAAATGGACAGGTTGATGCAGTGGTTGGTGATTGTGTCATTGGGAGGAAACAACATAACTTCAGACTTCTTGTTGAAACTCAAGAGATTTAAAGCCATCCAGTCTCTGATGTCAGCCAGGCAGTCCAGCAAAGGTTGAATAGAGCGAGTGCTGCTAAGTCTGAGGGGGAAGTAGATTTGACAGTCGTCAGCGTAGAAATGAAAAGGTGTATTGTGTTTGCGGAAAATAGCACCTAGTGTATAAAGAAAATAAACTATATAACTGTAGGAATTATTAAGGGGGAAAGACTTAAACCTAATCATAAAAGTAGACAATATGTCAGCCTCATGGACAGAAACTGGAAGTTGGTTCCACAAGAGAGGAGCCTGATAACTGAAAGATTTGTATCCCATTCTACTTTTGGAAACTCTAGGAACCACGAGTAAACCTGCATTCTGAGAGCAAAGTGCTCTGTTAGGAAAATATGGAACAGTAAGCTCTGTAATATAAGATGAAGCTAGGTTGTTGAAAGTTTTGTAAGTCAGAAGTAAGATTTTGAAGTAAATTCTGAATTTGACGGAGCCAGTGGACAGAAGCTAATACTGGAGCGATATGATCTCTCCCACTAACTCCAGTTAAGACTCTGGCAGCAGCATTTTGGGTCAACTGAAGACTTTTTAAAGAGGTTTTTGGACACTACACCATTGCAATAGTCCAGCCTAGATGTGACAAATGCATGAACCAGTTTTTCTGCATCATATTTGGACAAAATGTTTCTAACTTTAGTGATATCACACAGGTGGAGGAAAGAGGTCCTGGTGACTTTTGTTAAATATGGGGGTTAAAAGACATATCTTGATCACAAATAACACCATTGATTTTACAAAGTAACATTAAAGCTGGAGGCCATGGGTCTAAATGGGACTATAAAGTCTGTGATTTGATGACAATCTTGCAAAGATGATTTTATGATTGATAACCAAAAGCAACATGACTTGTTTTTATTGCAGTGCTTTGAAACGGATTTCTCCAGATTGCAAAACCATTTTTGAAGCATGGCATTTTTTTTATTAGTTTTAACATTAGATCAAAAGATAAATATTATTTCAGTCTCTTTGCATAATTTTGAGTGGAGGGGTTTGATTTGAACCTTTAACAGTTGGAAGTGCTCAGTTACATGTTTGTGTACAAAGTTTTAATTTTAAACAGTCCCTGGTGCTGTTTCTGATACTTATCTGAATCTTTAGTTAGAATACATGGAAAACAGAAAATAAATAAAAATACAGTATTCTGTTAGAGTATACTGCTCTATTTGGCAGTAACTGGTTGAATTTGTAATAACATTCTTACACATAAATAGCAGTAACAATAAGTTGGATGAGCACTGAGTAAAAATAAACTAAAACCCACAAAAGGCAAAAAGTCTTTTTTAATCGTTGCAATGCTTTATTGTTGTTTAACACGTGACATTTATACAAGCAAATACAATGCTTTTTGGGAAACATTAACAATACAAAACTCACTGTACATTATTACATTAAACATTATTCTTGTTGCATAAAAACACAAATGAAGGACTTTTTAATTTCTTAGGATTAAAAATAATCAATTTAACAGTGAGGGTCTGGGGTTGCATCAGTTTGTTTGAGCTGATTCATTTTTTGTCAATGGTCACGTGTGCAACACACAGCAGAGATCTGATTTTACGTGTTCATAAATATAAATTTAAAATCAATAACTCTTGCAAAAAAGTAAATCAATTAGAAGCACACTTAAAACATACTCATTACATGTTATATACTATATTAGAAATGACGGGACAAGATGATTTTTAAAACCTGTGATAATTTTAATAACATGATAAATGCAAAGATATGTTAAAACTCTCCCATTCTCAAAGTCAGGTGTTTGTGTAAAAATCAGAAATTATAAAACACATTTGTTTTGATGCACTCAACAGTCAATACAAAGGATGTTCATGTTTCAGAATGGATCTCTAACACCCAGAAAAAATCAGTAAGTCTAAATTCACCCAAAAAGAGCATCACAAGTAAATAAAACAGCCATGAGCATGGCTTAGGTTTCTTGTTTGACTGCAAGTCAAGTTATGAAGTGTTTCCTGTTCATCTAAAGGCATGGATTAATCTTCAATTGGTCATGAGGGCTATATATTGAAGAATGGTCCCCTTTAGAGCATTACGGCAGTTTTACTCAAGATACAGAAATCACTCATCTGGGGTTTGTGCACGTTCACATTTCAGTGACAGGTCCCTGCCCCTCACGTGTACTGACATCATGACAAAATGTAATGTTAGATTAAATAAAAATACTTCTGGTATTTCCCCCTCAATCACATGGATCTTCTGATAGAAATAAATCCAAAACAGGCCAAAGATGTAAAAAGATAATTGAATGAAGGAGTTCAGATGGTCACATTTTTAGAACAAAGATGTTGCCTAAAATACCTACAAACTGGACAAAATTTATTTTCAGCAATAAACAGAATAAGCTCGAAATGAACGTCACTCTTACTTGATTGTAAATATTACGTTAAAACTGGGGAAAAGACCACATTTGTTGTGTTAGTGTGCATCTAGTACAATGGATTTGCACTGTTCTTAGCAGGCTACTTTCATTCAGCCCATTCTTAGCAGCATGAAAGTTACAATAAGTCCCTATGTTGCTTTATAATATGCCCATGTTCTGTGAAGGCAACAGGAAAACAAATGTACACAAGAGGTTCTTACTGCTCGGGGCACAACACATACAGCTGCTCACAGACAAAACCATAAACCGTAAGCTTTGTTTATTTGGACTTATTCTCAGTTTGAGGTACATTAATCTTTTCCCCGGTAACAAGCTGCCAAATGCCTCCTCTGTAGTTCTCATTTCCCAAAGCGTACAGGAAGGGATTGAAGGTGGGAGAAGTCTTAGCCAGGATGGGAGCGATCTGTACAAACAGGCACCAAAATAAATAAATAAACAAATAGATAAATAAATAAATAAATAAATAAATAAATAAATAAATAAATGAATGAATGAATGAATAAGATTTCAGGGCTCAGACAACAAATGTAGGGTTATTTTGAGCATCTGTTGGAAAACTATAGTTAATCTGACAATATATTTTGTTGTTTTCTCCAGAAAATTAGAAACTTGATGGAGAAAAAAGTTTATATTTGCATCTCATATCGTATACTAGAATACAATGAAGCTATATGAAGACTTTTTGTGCTTGTCCATACCATCCTGAGTTTGGGCGACAACACGGTGGCGTTCTTCACAGCAGCGTAGTAAGCCAGGATGCCGTAGGGACCCCAGCAGAACAACAACGCCTTCAGAGGACTGCTGGGGTTGAACTGCAGAGCCAAAAAGGAAAAGAGGCAAGAACAAGAAAGATTTGTAAAGTAGACATTCAACAAGGCTTTCTGTCATGACGTGTTCCACCTGTAGGCAAATCACATGTGGAACAATGCTGGGGGGAGACTGTGTGTATGTTAAGATCTTTATTGAGAGTTAAAAAGCAGAAAAAGCGAAAATTCCCTCTTAAATTAGAAGTTTTAATCACTTGCCCTCTTTGTTCCAGTTTCCAAAGAGTTTGCAACATTTCTCACAGAAGATTCAATAAAACTTCTGTGAGTTTGACCTAAATGTGATGGTTAATGTATGCTCTTAAAGAACACCTTTAGGCCAAGACACTTGTGACCATTTATTGCTCTGTGACTCAAACCATATGCACAATTTCCTAACTTTATGAGGTGGAAAAAAAAGCTATTTATTGGCTAAACACTAGTTCTCAACATTGTGCAATGAAAGTCTGCCGTCAGCTCAGATGACTGTGAAGAATGGGATTATGCAACGTAACGTGGGGTCATCTGATTAAATCCCCACAGAACTCCGCTGAACTTTGAACATACATGGTTTTGTTGCTGAAACACCAGCTACCGCCTGTCTGCATTCTAAACTAAAACACTCGGTCATTCCCCCTGCGGCGATGACCTATATCTGTCCCAGCAAGCATGCCTCTGTAGTCTGTTCTTGTTCTTCGAATAACAAGCATGTAAGGAAAATCTCAGTATACTGACCCCTCTGATTTCCTTTAGTAGATGACTCCAATGCACAAAATGATTTGTACTAACTTGTTCATCATTTTGATTTGTTACACTGCTTAAAAATGTTACTTTACATTTAAGAAACCTTGAATAATGTGTAATGTTAACAATGTACATGCTCCCTCTTGGCTCTATTTATAGAAAATATGGGATCTCCTTTCATTGTTACCCAGATGACACACAGATATATGTATCACTAAAGAAATAGGTTTTAAACGCTCTGGGCACTCTGCTTTCATGTCTGGAGGAATAAAATTCTGGATGGCAGTGAACTTTTTAAAGTTTAATGAAGAAACACTGAGGTGATGGACTTTGGAAGCGCCACTGAGACCCCCTATGTAGATGTTGGTTCCTTGGCCCAGTATATCAGGCCAATTACCGGTACTGGTATTACAAACCGAGGGGTCAAAGTCTATGCTGGACTAAAGTTAGAAAATCACATCAGAGCTGTTGTTAAATGCAGTTATTTCTATCTGAGGCAGCTGGATAAACTACTAAATTAAAGCCGATTCTTTTGCGGCAGTGTTTCGAAACAGTAATGGTAAATGGTAAATGGAGCTTACTTATATAGTACTTTCCAGCCCCCTATGAGGGGCCCCAAAGCGCTTTACAGCACCAGCCATCCACCCATTCACACACACATTCATGCACCGGTGGCGGTAGGCTGCCATGCAAGGCGCCAGTGTCTTGCCCAGGGACACAACGACACATGGTGCGGGAACTTGGGATTCGAACCTCCAACCTTCCGATCGGGGGCCAGCTGCCACTACCACTGTACCACGGCCACCCCAAGTAGTTCACATCTTTATGACCACTTGGCTGGACTACTGTAACACACTTATTTATTCATTCATTCATTTCATTTCAGTTAAAACAAGACTTATTCCATAAAATAAAATAAGATACATATAAAATGAAAGGCAGCAGAAGAAGAACCAATTCTTATAATTTCTGCCCCTTCTAAACAATATCAATTCAGATCAATCTATTCAAACAATACATTACACAACCAACCAAAACACTTATCACAATTATTCATCATAATTCCATACCATTATCCAAATTAAATATATTTAATCATCAATGCACTCAATCTTTTTTTAAATACAACTAATGAATTCTCCTTTTTGATATCATTATCCAAACCATTCCACAAACTAATTCCCTTAATCGAAGTAAACCTACCCTTAAAACTTGTTCTATATTTCGTCTTTACAAAAATATCTGTTCCCTTTAAATTATAACAACTATTCCTTTTAACAAAATACACATGTTCGATGGTAAATTTTGGTTCTTAGCCTTGTACATAAATACTGTAATGGGATACTGTAATCAACCAAATCATAAAACTTAATTTTCAATTGATAAAACAAAATACTTGAAGGGTGGCGATAATGCTTTTTTGTGATAAGTTATTATTATTGGTTTCAAATTCTGCAGCGCAGAAGGTTCAAAATGAAACGAGTTTGTTGAAATGTGTTGATTTATCACCTCACAACAAACTGGAGAGTGCTGGTTTGAAAACTCAACTTTTATTGGTCCGGAATGATGTCATTGGGATTTCCAGCCTTTAATTTAAAAAGGGGAATGCCTAAGTTTCACAATGACGCCAAACATTATATGAAGGGATTTGCTGGCATTACGACGGCAGAGAGAAATGGTCAATTTCAATTAAAATTATAAGACAAAAGATATTTTTCTGAGGGCATGCGTGTTAGAAAACAAAGATTTAAAGGTAGATTTGAAAGATTTAGTGCTATTTTAGTTACTGGGATTGCTAGCTGGTGTCTTTATGGACTAGTTTTTACACAAACGACAATTAGGGTTAAAATCCATATTTTCACTGCAGCCTGAGCTCATTTGGACTCATTACACCAGCACAGGTCATAAAAGCTGAGCATGACTCTCAGCTACTACCACAGCAAGTTTTAGCTCAGTGTTTGTAAAAATGTCTGAGCCATCGTCATTTTAATTTTTCTTCCTTACGGGCAAACAGCTGTGGCAGCCATCTTTAATGTAACTGACACCAAAAAATAACTGTTCACAGACTTTTGTCCAATATTACCATGAGAGTTTTGTTCAAATTCACCCATTGATTAAAAAAAAAAAAAACACTAAGAGACAAACAAACTTATCAACTGGTAATTAATAATTATTATGTATTTATTGTTGATGTGTTGCTGCCATGAAACTTAAATGTATCCTTTGTCCCTCCTCCCCCCAAAAATCATATTTTATACATCTGTGATGTGTACTATGTTTTATTGTGAATACATTAGACTTATATTTTACTGACGTTTTATAGAGCAGCCCAACTTTTCATTATTGGGATTGTATATTATTGTTTACATTTCATGACGGTGGGTGACAATAATAAATATTACCTAAAATATTTTGGCATTTTCATTAAAAAATAGAAAACTAATTATATCAATCAGGAGGGGACAGTATTTGAATGCTGGCCCTTATTATTATTATTATTATTATTTACATTTTTCTCTATTCAGGGGTCGCCAAAGCGAGTCATCCTCCTCCATCTCTCTCTGTCCTCTGTCCTCACTCCTTCATGTCCTCTCTAACTGCATCCATATATCTTTTCTTTGTCTTTTTCCTGGCAGCTGCATTTCTAACATCCTTCTACCAATATATCCACTGTCCCTCCTCTGGACATGTCCAAACCATCTCAGTCTGGTCTCTCTAACTTTATCTCCCAGTCATTCGATTTGTGCTCTATCTCTAATAATCACATCGCTAATCTCATGAATCTCATTCAAACTTAATAACACTTGGTCCAAGCATTATTAAATTTTAAAAGTAAAAAAAAAAAATCACAAAGGTTTATGAAATAGTTTAACGGTCAAAGCTGGTTGACATCAAAGGGATTAATAATTTGTCATCTTATTTTAGTCTTTTTTGTTTTTTGTCAACATTATTGATAACCTAAACTTTGTTGCGGGATGACATTTTTCACATTTTAAAGCAAAGCATCGTAAAAATGTCCTTCCTTTTTTCGTAGGTCATCAATGCTATTGAACAGGATTATCGTTTGCCACCCCCGATGGACTGCCCCAGTGCCTTGCACCAGCTGATGCTTGACTGTTGGCAGAAAGACCGCAACGTACGACCTCGCTTTGCTGACATTGTCAGTACCCTGGACAAGATGATCCGTAACCCAACCAGCCTCAAAGCTGTAGCCAACATGCCTGCAGTGTGAGTAAACACTTTGCATGACACACGGATTCAAGCACAACTTGATATTAGATATGTTTAAAAATCTTTTCATCTGCTTGTGGAGCATGTACACACAAAATAACTCTGCTCATATGTTTTTTGTTGTTATTGTTGTTTTAAATAGTGATATTACTCTCGGTTGCATCAAACTTGAACTTTTCCACTCAAGTTTTTGTTTTTTATTATTTTCCACATAGTCCCAATACTGTACTGACACTTTTACCTCATAACCTTGTAGTGGTGAAGCACAAACACAAAGAAAACCCTATCTGAAGTACACAGAAACATTTATTTGCTATAATGCACATGGGATATTTTATTTTAAGAAATGCCACTAGCAATTATTTGGCAGTAATTAAATAAAAGAAAAATGTTTTGAACAGACTGTCTTTGTAATTATATTTAACAGTTTGTTTTATTTTTCTGGTTTTATCCAGTTAGACAAAGTCAAATTGGATACAGTGTCTTAAAATCATTAGGCTTCTATAGGAATTAACTAGAGCGTTCAGGTTGGCTGAGCTACTGAGGGTCATTCGGAGGCCTGAAGCCATTTGTTTTGGCTGTGTGAGTTGGGTCGCTGCCATTTTGCACCAGGTGAACTTTTGGCTGGATGTCAACCTGAGTTTTTACAGTTGAGCATGCTAGCCCTCAAGGCCTCTATAGAAAATACACTTTCAGACCATTTTGTGCCTTATTTTGATGATATCGTTGGCCTGATAATCTGGCCATGACCAAAAAAGTGTTAAGCTTAAATCGCCCACATAAATGTCAACCCCCTCCAACCCCACAGTTTTTTCTAAATATTACATCAGAGCCCCTTTTAAACCCTTTTTAACCCCTCGTCCTCTCTTCTCTTTCTTTTCAGGCCTTCTCAGCCACTGTTGGACAGATCCATACCTGACTTCAACACCTTCAGTTCAGTCGAGGACTGGCTGGGTGCCATCAAGATGAGCCAGTACAGAGACAACTTCCTCAACTCAGGCTTTACCTCCCTGCAGCTGGTGGCTCAGATGACCTCAGAGTGAGTTCACTTGCTTTTGTGCAAATGAAATATTCCAAACACTTACGGCTGTTGATGGGCGCACTTGTATAAAATGCCTCCATGTCAAGTGCTTGAATTTTTAGCCTGAATGCACCCAGTGACTCAAGTCATTCATTTATTACGTAACGTTAAATACAGTGACGTGTAGGTAACAAAAATAGTATTTTTAGTGACAAAAATAATGCATTCATACAGTGATGGGAATAGATTTTTATGTGCTACTTTGGTATTATAACAGTAACATGTTTTGAAGTAGTAAGAGTTTTAAATAATTTAAATGCACAACTTTAAGAAGTCTATTTAATCACTGCTGTTGAGTTATTTAAGAGTAAGGGTCACGGCCACATTTTCAAAACAAAATTCTTGCACTCAGTTTATTTTAATTAACAATGTTGTGAAAATGTAAAATTATTCAAACATTTTTATTAAAAATGTATGCTTGAGGCTTCGTTAGTTTTGTATGCAGTTGTTTGCAATTCAAAGCAACGCGTTTTGACCAAGTATTCTCTCAAGACGTGTAGGATTAATTTTGAAAATGTGTGCTTTCTATTCATCGCTGCTAGCTGTCTGTCCTGAAATTGTGCTTCCCATATGTAGTGAGGGTATCACTGTAACAGCTTCAGAAAATGATAGGCCCTTTTCTGCTGGTATAATCGCATCTCATTCAAATGATCCATTCTACCTTCAATATGATGGAAATCCTTTCATCTGTGTCTTCAAAACAGGTTCTCACTTTTCAATTTCTTTTCCTCTGCCTCTTTTTTATTTTTTATTTTCCTCAGAGACTTGCTTAGAATAGGAGTGACCCTGGCGGGCCACCAGAAGAAAATCCTCAGTAACATCCAGTCTATGAGGGTGCAGATAAGCCAGTCACCTCCAACTATGGCATGACTACAGGAGGCGCTGTGCCACGGAAAGGGCAGTATTCGCAGGACCAAAAACAGCAGCCCTCGAATGACCCCCAATCCATCGGAACGCGCCAGAGTCGAGACTGTCGTCCTAATCTAACCCACTAGAATGGCAACAGGAGACCAGGGTCTACACTCCCACATGGATAACGGTTGTCATACTTCCTGCAGTCCATCCCAGGCATTCAGGGTCCAGACCTTGTACTGTTTCTTCATTTATCACAAAAGGAAGACCAACATCAACTGCTGTGGTTTCAAACTGCATTTGTGTCACCATAAACCAAAACGACTCCCAACAACCAGACATCAACACGGAGAGCAACGCACAAATTCTAACTTTGTGGTACAATGGGTGAACCTGTTCTTCTGTGTTAAATGGACTCGAAAAAAGTTACAATTGTAGACACAAGTGTGCGACATTTAGAAGCCTGTGACCTGTGATTTTACCCACTCTGTTGTCAGTCTGTGAAATGAAGAGGCCTTCACCTGGTGAGTAAAAAAGGTCCATAAGAAAAAGCAACTACCGGTAGAAGTAAATGGAGGAAGAAGTATACAGGGATGTACAGTAAAACACCATTATCAACTTTTACTTTTTTTTTTTTTTTGCTTGTTTAAACATTTTTTTTTTATAATGTATTTTAAATGAACACATGAAAACTCAAAGCTTATACATTTTTGTAACCATCTGTTTGTTTTGCCACTATAGCAAGATGCCACCCACCTGTGTTTCAACTAAAACACTACCTGTGGAGCTCTGGTCGGAATGCCTTGCCAAAAGACTATAACACCCCCACCTAGAGAATATAAATAAGTTTATCACTTGCTAAATATGATTATATCGTTCAGAATAAACCTTCATATTGAAGGTGTTATATATGAGTATGTATGTACAGGACTCTGCTTGCATTTTTGGCAAAGACGTGTTGACTAGATTGCGATAGACACATGCAATGTGTAGTTTACTATGATGACCTGTTTTCCTAACTGAACAACAGACAATTGGGGTACATCTCCATAATCTAGGGGTTCTACATTGATTTGTGACTGAAACATAACAGAGGACAATGTGCGATTAATCATGGGTAAAGAACTGTTATTGTAGATCTGTATGAAAATTGTTGTAGAAGTTCAAATAATTGAAAAGAAAATATCCATTACCTGGAGATCTTGTTAAATGTGAGTGTACACATGCTGTCTCTTGCTGGTGAGCACTTACATGTACAGTTACATTTTATTTTTATTTGTTATTTGTGTTGGTCTAAACCGAGTGCATGAGAATGAAAAGTTGTGTCTTGGCAGACTCATAGTAAGCAAGCTGCTGATCCCACTGGAAAACACATTTTCATGTCAAATTATTCTTAATCTGATTTAGTTTTAGGGAAACCCTTGTTAGTGCTTTTCTTGAAGTGCAAGATTCTCCAAAATTTGAAATGCATGGGAAAGCACCTAATCAAGACATTGGAAATCAGGGTGAATCAGCATCACTTCTCTGCGCAGTGAATACGAACATCTGGGTTGAGGTTTGCCAACAGGCACTCGATGCCATTTTGATGAACACACAGGCTTAAACAGCCCTCGTGGGTACACTAATCACAATGCAACACGACCTTAAACGGACCGCTGTAGTTAAGCTGCTGAGTTTATCTCTGCACCCTCGCTATATGTTGTTACCATATGGATGGGTGAGTCAAATCCGAACGCCACACTGCTAAAGAGAGTTTCACTCAAATATGAAATTGGCTACAGTACTCCCAAAGGAAGTCATTTATGACAGCCTGTAAAATTACTTGTCAGGGTTGGAACGGTTCTGGTTACTGCACAAATATGATTTATTTTTCTTAGCTTGGGAGTGTTGCTTTTTTTTTTTTTTTTTTTTATTTAGACTGCAAAATGTATGTTGCTTTTGAACAAAAACTAGTTTTTATTTATTTTTTATTTTTTTAACTATGGGTACTGGCTTCAAGCTCAGCTTTTGTGACAGCAGGTGATGTTTATTTTATTTTTCATATTTTTTTGTGACCTTGAAATTGGTTAGAATGAGATCAAATGTGATCACTAAAACTGATTATTTTAGTTTTTACAAAAACTGACCCTGTCATTTTACTTTATTTTATAATCTCAGTTTGAAAAGATGTCAGAGATAATATCTCAAATTAACATTCAAAATTCAAATTTGAGAGAAGGCCCAGTAACTGAATATTAACCATCCTAAACTCATTCTCCTCGACCCACCTTTTATCTTTCAGTTCTGCCCTCTATCTCTTACTATACTATCCTAGCTATCTGGCTGGTCTCCAGCTCGTTTATCCTGGGTGTAACCAAGCTGTCCTGGGCTCTGTCTGGGGTTGGGCAAGGCCAAGGCTGCACAGAGAAATAGCTGGCACCATGCTTCACTGGGCCCAGGAAGGGTGAAAAAACATGCTAAGACCCCTGTGTGACAAGCATCTGATCAACCACAGGATGAGAGACTGATGGGATCATCTACATGCACAGTTACACACGCACACACCCACACAAGACATTACTCTTGTGCTATTCTCATTTCTGATTTTATAGGCAAAATGTGGACTGAGACCAGAAAAACTGTGCTGATGTAATATAAAGAGGGTAAATCATTAAGTCAAGATAAGTAGATAGAAGTCATAAATTTATTTATTGAACATTATGGTTTAACATTTTAATTATGCAGTTTTTTTTTTTTACTTGATAATTGCTACATTTTTCTAGTTTAGGTACTAGAATGCACAGTAATCAATCTAACAGTTTGCCAGTTTGTCAAAATCATCTGCTTTTTTCTTTAAATGCCCAAAATATTTGATCTACTAACAAAATATGTCAACCTTACAGCAACATCAGTACCGTATGCATTACATATGTAACTGTACTGGTACAGTATAGTTACATGTAGGCTATTATAGAACTACATTACATTCAGTTTTTATATATCCTTCACAGAATCAATAATTTCAGTTTAAATTTATTAATTCATTATTAATCTCAGTCATATTTGCTTTATATCCCAAAAGCTTGCAAACGAGATGGTGAATGAATTCATTTTGCAACAGTGTAATTCTTTTCCCCTCATTTGCTCGGTTTGTCTCTCTAAATATTTCACTGTAATGACACTCCAGTGTAATGAATGTAGAGGCGGTTTGTCGTCCCTCTCTGAAAGCTGGTTCACACGAAACCCATTTATCACACGCGGATACAAAACACAAGAACAGAGCTTGTTAAGTGTTTCATGGAGCTATAAATGTCTAAGGAGGGGCCAACGACCGTTTTAGTGAATAAATCCATGTTTTGTTTTTATTATTTGTGGATCAGAGCAATAAAAGCTGTGTTCAACTGAAAATGACCAGGCAAGTCTCCCAACAAAAAATGCACTCATTAAATTGAACCAGTTTCTTATATTTATTTCTGTGTCAGATCAAAAACGTAAAGATTTACAGACTAATCAAACAGCATACAGCCACTTCCTATCCTAAACACAAAGAAAACAAAGAGTTGTGATCGGACAGTGTCAAGAAAGATGGAATTAAATGTATCTCTTGTTTTTTTGTTTGTTTGTTTCCAAACAGGTCACAGTCTCTCTCTGTGGTACAGATTTAATGAGAGAGTTGATTGTGAGCGTGCACATGTCGGCTTTTTTTTTGTGTGAGTCGCTGTGCGAGTGTGCGTTTTGTGCATATTCGACACGTTTATGTGTACAGACACTATTGTGTGCACAGGTACATTGTTGAAGAGTGAATGGCTTTCTTTCTTTTCGTTTGTTTCTGTATAGCTGCCACTCGTAAATTGTGAAAAAAATTATGTGTCAAAGGTTTGTAATATGTAACTTTCTGAAAACTATTGTACTAAAATGCACTTAATAAACGCCTTGGAAAACAAGTCAATCACATTGAAGGTAGTCATTTGATAAAAAAAAAATACTATTTTTTTAATGTAGTAGACAAATCAGCTGGGAGTTTTTATTTTATTTAGTTTCACTCTTAACGCTGTCATCCAATGCATTCTTAAAAGAAGATCAAAATAAACAGCTTTTTGCCACCGTTGATCTGACTGACAGTATGTTAAAAGCCATCAGCCGCTAATAAGCAAGCCATCATTTAGAAGTGACCCCCACCCCAATAAAGGCTCTCCAAGAAATGTGACAATATTTTGACAAACTAGTGAAAATTATCCATCTACAGTATTTAATATCACACACAAAACTAAATAAGCAGGAGTTAATGTAATAAACTAAATCTGACTTGCACCACCAACTTTCTGAGCGCATTGCATATTGGAAAAATTGATGGAGGGTAATTTTATACCTAATTCATTCATTCAACCTTTATTTATACAGGCTAGCCTCGTTGAGCCACGGGGACTCATTTACAAGAGGGACCTGTT
>JAVCKU010000073.1:11642138-11656953 GCA_032273985.1 Hypsolebias coamazonicus
GTTGAAGTTTAGGTTTGAGTTGAAGTTGAAGTTTAATATTACTTGGAGTTTAATATTGTTTGAACTAATTGTTTGAAAAAAGGGGCAGATACAATAAGATTTTTTTTCTTCTTTCTGCTACCTTTCATTTTATATTTTGTATTCTTATCATTTATGGGATTGTTTTGTATTGTATTTTTTAAAAAAATTATAAATGAATAAATTAAGTAAATAAAATAAAAGACCCTAGTCTTTTATATGTTCTGTGACAAATTTGGAAGATTCCCCTGAGCTCCCATTCTTGTTGTGTGATGAAAAGTGTCACTGGCACATAGGGGTAATACAGAGCATCAACCTGATCCCACCACCACTGACAGAGCTGGTCTGCAGTATTCAGATGTGTCAGCCAAAGCAGCGAGTGGAACCAATGTTAGTGTGATTAGTCTTGTTGGGGGGTAAATGAAAACCATTATCAAGGGTTTTCTGTCTGCCGCATCCTAATGCAAAATACAAGAATGAGGTGATCTGAATTACGAAGGCAGCACAGGCGATGCTCATTGGCTCTGGACAGTCTCGACAGGCGGCTGGCATTCCTCCGTGCTGATTTTGTTTTTGTTTTCCTTTGTGTCTTGAAATGAGCATTATCAACTACTGTGACACTCAGTGGACTAATGCTGTGTGGGTTGGCTCCTGCCGTGCAGCATCCTTGTCAATTTTGTCAAAAACATGTTATTAACAAGATTTAATTCTTGAACAAACACAGAGAAAAAAATGGAAAAAGGTTATAAGATTAGTCAAGTTGCCAGATAATGTCCTGGAATGTCTAAGTATTATTATTATTATTAATAATAATAAACTGGAACTGAGTGATTGTTGACATAGCATCGAGAAAGTAAGTCAGTGCACATTTAACCAACTACTGTCAGATGTGGTAGAGGTATTTTACTCTTAGTTAACAGATCAATTTTAAAAAGACTCTCAATAGTGTGTTTAAACAAATGAAGAGTTTGAAGAAAGAAATAAAAGCAAAAGGGTCAACTGACACTTTAGGTCATTTGTCTTTTTTCTATTTCTTTTCTTTTTTGTAATTTCTTTTACGTTTTATTTCTTTGCTTATATGCTTTCTAAGGATGTTACCTTTTTAAAGAAATATTTTGTTTAAGGAAAATGTTTTTAAGTTACATTACATTATTAGGCAATGTTAGAGACACAAAGTTAAATGTTTTACTTAACCCTAAAGCACTAGTGTGGTTCTATCATCTTCATTACTGATATTCTATAAACACACAGCTAGAAAATTAGACTGTATAAATCCATGAGATCTTAAAATGCAGTTCTTCGTAGAACATAAAATTGTGTTGTTTTTTTTTTTGTTTGTTTTGTTTTTTTGCTAGTTATATTTAACTTCTGAAAGGATTTGTTTGATAAAAAAATGTATGTACAACTAAAGATGTAACTTTTAAAATCTGATGTTTCTGTTGTTGTAGCTAAATGATGTATAAAAATGTGCAGTATTAAAATAAAGCAGATTAAAACACAAATTCTAAATGTAAATGCTTGTCTGTCTCTCTTGCTTTTGCAACACCAGTATTTTTTTTTCTTTCAATTTGTTTTTTTTTTCTAAATTGCCCCTTTCACAGTAACAACTTGTTCCTTGTTTGAATGAAGGCAGATAATTTGATAAAATATTTTTCAAATTCCATCTTTTTTAAAGGAGACAGCCAAGAAATACAAAACAACCATTAAATGAAAAAAGGTTTTAAAATAATTTCATTACATATTATTTCTGACAAGAAGTTTAGGTTTGTAAAGCCAGCTAAGAAGTAAATGTGCTGAACTTTGGTGCATCCTGCTGCTAGCCTGTGTCATGTTTTTTCCACTGCCTTTATGAAAGGTGGACAATCATGTAGATGTGTGTGCCTTTGTGTTTGATCGCTTGTCTGTGATCAAATGTATGATAACACTCTCAGATTGTTCTTATTATATGCACATCTACAACAGATCAACCTTTGGATTCAACCCAATTCAAGATGGATGCCACAGCTAATCAAATTTAGCTAACTTAAAAATTACTTTAACTTAGTCATTTTACAGATATTAAGCTATTTGGTGTGCTAGCTGATTGTGATCTCAGCTCATACTATGAGCATTTAAAGATTGCATAAAGCATTAATTGTTATTATCAACTCTTATCTGTTTGTTAGCAAAAAAGTTGGTGTAAACTGGGACTTATTTCCAACACAAACATTGAGCACTCATAGATTATGCAAGATTTTTGTTAAAACGTTGGCATGCAAGGCTGCAAGAGATACACATCCCTTCAGGGAATGCTTTCATTAATGGTTTGTAATCTGAGTTGTCTAGTAATGTCTGGAAAAATGCCTAGTTTTTAATCAACAAAAGTTGTTTATGTATGAGAAATTTCTCTAAAGGAAAAAATAAAATGTAAACGACAACATCCGACCTATACAAGTGAATAAAACCACTGAAAGTCCCCCAAAGCTTTCTTTTTAGCCATTCCAGCCGTATAGGTGGTAGAGGCTACACCTGTTTTCATTTAATTGTCATGTTGCGAGTGCTCTCCTTTCTCTTTTATTCTTCCTCCAGTTTTTTACCTCATCCTATCCTCTTGTTTTCTCCAATCTTCCAATTTCATGGCTAGGCATTCTCCTATGTATAATTCATGAGTGACATGCTTGTTTTACACACCACGTACCAACAGCCATGTTGAGGCGCCCTGAGGGGGTCTCAGCTTTGCCAGCCTGTAATCTGCTTACACAGAGAGCAACTGGCTCGCAGCTCTCCTCGCCAATTACACTCAATTCATAGAATGGCCCTCTCTCCGACACAAGGTTGGTTGTGATCATCATGTCCTTCAAAAAGCCATACACAGAGAGTAGCAAAGTGGCGTACGTGTTTATGTCTGACGGGGTGATAATTGGTTGAGTGTGCTGTGTTGGGGCACCAAGCAGATAAAAGCGCCTCTCTGGTTCTGACAGTTGCTCCACTCTTTGCAAGGTCACAGGCCTTGGGTACATCAACAACCTGTCTGATAGCAGAGCTCATTCAGCAAGTTAGAGTCTCAAAGCAGCTCACCTAACAGCAATTCACCGAAGAGTGCTCACTACTCATTGTGCACAAACAAAATCATCATAAACTCCACGCTGTAAGAAGAAAACGCGTTGACAAGCATGCAAACACATACACAAGTGCCTAGCGCAGACAGTGCAGGAAATGGAGCAGTGTGTAGCCAGTAATGAGTCCTGATAGTTTGTGACGGAGCTGTAGTAAGGTTGATTTCCCAGCTGAGGAATTGGGTGGGGGGCGGGGGGCGGGTTACACATCACAGGGATGTCAGGGAAAGACAGAAAATGGGCCCAAAGCTTTGCCGCTTTTCAGAAAAAGACACTCAACTATTTAACTTTAGACAGCAGCATGCATGGAGTGATGCCAGTATTTTATACACTGTTTGAACGGTTGCTTAGGTCCAAAATTATTTATTTAGTTGTAATCTATGCTAACTATATGATCAGTGCAATACACACATTCAAAGCACTGTCAAGCTTTTTATCTGCTTTTATTTTATATAATGTTAATTTAAGATATTGTATGGTTAATTCTCATATAAGTTCACGGATATTGTTTTCATAAACTGCATTACAGCCTGAGCCGACATCACTTTTTCATTGTGGGGAGTGGGTGTTATTTAACTTGTGGACACATATTCAATAATGTATTGATCTACGTTGTTTTATTCATAAGTCTTACAGTGTGGAGAGGATCATTAGGGAGACTTTTAAAAGCTTTGATTACTGATCAGTGAAGGTGAATGATTATGTTAACATGGGATGAGACCTATTATTCTTTTCTACAATGATGGCATAACATCACTGAGTTAGTTACAGGCTAATCTGCGCCACAGTAATATTTATCTAACATTTGCTTCAGTTAAATGAGAAGTGGGGGGAGGAAATTTAAAAGGGTTATGTGAAATGATCAGCTTTAGTGTAAAAGGCCAAACTCAAATAAGTTTAAACAATTCAAAGTCAGCTTAAGCTTTTTTTTTTTTCCGTTGACTTTGACTTAGACATGAAGTGTTAATTTATAATGATTGTTAAATTGAATTGTCAGCATCTTGCTAATTACCGGTATCCAAGAAAATGTTTTTTAATGAGTTCATCCACCTAATCAACAATTATAACAAACAAAGGAAAAGCTGTTCTTACATGATTGTTCTAATTAAAATGTCCTTTTTGTAAATGGTGAAAAAATATCTACAAGCCCAAAAGCACAATAATAAAAAGTCGTATCAAAGAAAAGAAAGCTTTCACATTTGTAGAGGGAAAGAGGATCAGTCAGTTTAATAATTTGTCTAACATACTTTTTACGTGTGACTTCACTTGTGAACAAAAGTATACAAAACGCTGTAAAACCTTTTAATTAAGTGCACCTTCAGGAAAGCCTCTTTGGTAAAATAATAGCATTTACTGTTAGTCTTATATTGTAAGGCTTGACTTTCATTATGCTTAATGAATTATCAGTTTAATTTAAATGGAAAAAAAAAACAAGTGGAATTGCAGCAACAAACAGTTTGCAATGGCATTACATCTCTCAGCTGTTTTTATTTTTAATCCTCTTAACAAATTGCATTTTATTGTATTACTTATCCCTGTTAAGAAACATCCAGATTTAGCCACAAAGTCGCTTTAATAACATAACACATAATAAAGAGTTAAGATTACCGTATACATCTCTAAAGTATAATTAAACATCATGTCCAAAGGGTTTTTTTTTTAATAATTTTTCAGACTGAAACTTTCATATTAGAAACATTTTTGTTTGTCCCGAAATAAAGTCTCATGTGTTCCCATCCTGCCGGACATGCTCAGGTGATGCCTTAATGCCACCAGACAGAGAAAACAGAAAAATGGGGAAATCTGTGTGAGTGTTTGAGGGTGGAAGGTGTTAGTTGTGTGTGTGTGTACAGGTTCCCTGGTATTTGGGACATCTTGACCCAACGCAACAGAATTTCCATTTTGATTCTTGAAAATGTTTTGTGTTTCATTTGATTCATTTAAAACGTGGAACTTTGCATTTTTTTGGTTCTGCAATAAAAAGTTCCTCAGATGAGGAACAAAACATCTTCAAGATTCAAATTTAAAATCCAGTTCATCGATTTAGCTTGATTAATGTTTGACGTCAACATTTTAAACTGTGCCAGAACAAAAGTTACTTTGATCCAACATGCTCCTGTTTACAGAAGCCTGAGTCAGCATCGGAGTGCTACACCACACCTCAACACCTCAACTTGTGACAATGTGTGGACACGACTGAAAAGTATAACATAACAGAAAGAAAACACTTGTTGCTCTCAAAGCATGGTGCAGTAAGAATATATCTTCATCAGTGCAAAGTTAATTTTTCACGAATTGTTCATGCATTAAGGCAAAATAGGTCAAAATGCACCAGATATATAGAAACTGACATTATATTTTAGGCTTATCAAAAAAAAAAAATTTCTTTTTTTTAAATAAACAAAGAAATTTGTAACGTTCAATGTCAGAGCTTGTCAGATCTTGGGTTTGACATAATGTATGTATAAACTGAATAATCGGAATGCTCCACAGCAACTAGTGGATGATTGGACAAATAAAATTATTTTTTTTATTTTTTTTTTTTTTTTTTTTTTTTGTGTGTGTGGGGGGGTTATTTTGGGGTTTTATTTGTTTGTTTTATTTTTGCAGTGTAAAACAACATTGAACACTACAGTTTAGCAGTAAAAGAAAGGACTCAAAAACAAGCAAATGTTCTGTAAAATAACTGGAACTTGAAAAATACTGTGTGGGAGTTCCAGTTTCACTTCTGACTTGAGGTCAGTAGATGGTGCCAAAAACCACACCTGCAAACAGTCTCCTTGATGCACAGCAAACACAAGGCAGCTGATGACTTCTCTTTGACAATGGAGCAGTACCTTGCCAATGGTTGTTGTTTCTAGCCATTAAATATCTTACCCATTTCTTTTGTGGTTTCCAGTGAACCTCCTGAGACTTACCTGTTCCTGGACTTCCTTCTCTTGTGAAACTCTGGAAACCTCCTTGTGGAACTCCTCAGCTGTTTTTCTCGCCTTCCAACCACTAGAGACTACATGCCATTCTGGACAACTTCTTGTTCGCACAGGATGATTGGAACCAGTCCCGCTCTATCAACCATTCTACGACTAGGTTCTCAACATTACCTTTGATGTTATTCACTGTAAATAAAATCACTGAACTTGCCTTCCTGTTGTTGAGTTGTTCATATTCAGTCCTTTCACTCTGTGTATTCCACTTTTATGACTGGATACTTTAATTTTAATTAAAGGAACTCGGATCCTACATTGAGGAGTCTAACTGCTCTTTGTGCCTTGACAAGACTCGTCCTGATCTTTGCCTCCCAGTTACCTAGCTGTGAAATGCATTCAAGTAAACATTCAGATTTAGGTTCATATTCTGTATGACAACAACAGCTGGGCATCATGTAGCCATCTAAGGTCCAGACATCTTCACATGGTTTTTGTTCTTGGTTTAATATCTTCCTTTAACCTCCACTGGACGTTCTCTGACCTTGGCAGCTGCTGATCACTGGCTGTAACATCCTCCTGATTCCCTTTCTCACTTTTGAATTTGGTCATTTTGTACCTGAATGTAGTCATTAATCTGATTGTGACTACATTCAGGTTCAGTTCATTAATCTGGCCCAGTGGTAACACAAGCAGATGCCTGCTGGGACAAAATAATTTATCACAGAGCTGCTGAGGCCTGAAAATCACATCATAAAAGGCACATCATAAAGCATGGATGTACAGACTGACTAGTACATTAATTTTTTTTTTCATGTATTTTAGTTAGAATATATCAAAGAGGTAACTTGGAATGGTTACACATAATGCACATAATGACTGCATCAGGATTTCACCAGAGTTGTCCTGACTGTTCAAACTCTACCCGAACATGAATCTTTTACATGTGTTGGGTAATTTCTACCTCCTCAACAACACCGTGTTTTAAGATGTTTAAGACATTTATTAGGATATTTGTTATTTGCAATAAGTATAGAGTAAATGTATTCACTGCCCTGTGCTTGCGTTAAACGTAGCTATGATGGTTGGAATAAAAGTTTTGAAAACACAATGCTAAACACCTATGGATGATTCAAGTCGCATAATGAGGGTATATTTTTAAAACTCAAATTTTAAACTCACTGGTTATAAAGAATATCATTAAAAAGGTTAGCATTTAATATACAGAATATCAGTATTTATTCATTATAGAAGATGAATCATCCAGAGTAAGGGTTAATTCAAAATTAAATACCCACTTTTGTATTACTATATCCATATCATGTTTAAAATATTTAAAAAACAAAACCTTTGACACTGTGTTCCTTGTTCATACAAATAGATATTAAATATTTTGTGACCCTGCAAAGGAAAATGGCCTCGCTGTTTCCGTTGAGTGTTCCATCAACGTCTTGTTATCAAACGGCATCTCATTTAGAGTTAAGTGCTACTCAGCATGTTCCCTTTATCCTCCACCAATAGCCTCTTTAAATGAGTTAAGTATAGCAGGACAATGCCGGTAGTGTAATTTATGACTTCTTCATGTCAGTAATTTTATTGAATAATCTGGACAGCATATGGAGTATGCAGTACTTTACTGCTCTAATAAAATTGTGGGAGGTTTGATTATTTCTAGGAGATTTTATGTCTGTAATGCAAAGCATTTGCAAGCAGATATAATTTAGAATTGTCTATAACCTTCATGGCATACCATATGCATGCATACACTAGAGTTGGAGCCATCTCTGCAGGATGAAGGGGATGCATATTTTTAGATATGAAAAGGCAAAAATCAGCATTTTAAGGCCCTAACCTGAAGTGCAAATGAATACAACTAATCATGCAAATACTTTGTTTTATTACAGGTGGTGAGTTCCTTGGAGGACAGAGGACAGGGTGGGATGAAGGAGGATAACTCACTGTGGCAACCCCTGAAGAGTGAAAAGATGAAAGAAGAAGAACATTTATAAGTTTATGTGTCTTTAATAATGAAAATGTGGATTTTACTAGTTTTGTGTTTCTGTGGGATTCCTGTTTCCAGCCATTATCACTTTCTCCACAGCTGCTGATCATTGCCATCACCCACCACTCCACACCTGCACCTCATTTGGAAGACTGCTCTGCTGAGTATTTAAACTCCTGCCAGACATTCATCCAACGCTGGAACATTATGATACCTTATGTTAACTTAAGTGACAGCTCATAAACTTATTCCTTGTGAAACTTTGACTAACCTTGTGATTATCCTGTATCCTTTAATGTTCTGCTCCTCTGTGTCTTCTAAACCTCCTTGCTCTTTGTGACCTCGCCCTGCCTGTTGTCATCCTCTTCCTGCAACTGCCAATTATAGAGTTGCAAAGTATACTACATGCATGTGTTTTGGGCTGTTGAAGAAAACATGCACAGGGAGAGCATGTCAAGTCAAAGCAGCTAAGAGTCAAGCCCAGAACCTTCTTGCTGAAAGGCAACGGTGCAAATAAGCTGTGATGGTATTGATGATGAGCTTTCTATCCAATCACGCAGTAATTCTTTACAGCATTGCTTTGCCTCGGAGTTGGTTTTGTTCAGAAATTGATTGAAAATCATCTTCAAACTTGCAAGTTATATAAAAAGAATAGGTGGTCGTCTTTATATCATAAAGCTGCTGGATAAAAAACAAAGGAAGTGCAACATCATTTCAGCTGGGTGTTCAAACAACTAAATGAAAATCACTTATTTGATCCAACACTGCATCAAGAGTGCTTAGTGCTCAGATAATTTGTTCTGTTACAACATCTTGAAAATGCACCAAAAATACCTCTTTAAGAAATCATTTACATAGATACACTAAAGTAAGTAAACTTTATGTATCAAAATGTTTGCATGTGCATTACACATCTGTTATCTAAAATAACAAGGATGTTCTGCACATTTATTTTTGCCCACACTAACTGAAACACACACTGTAACAACATTGGTATGTTATTGTAGGTGTTGTTGTCTTTTGTCATGTTTGAGCTTGTTATCATAACCAAACTGAGTTTATGTATTTTAAAAATTGCCATAAACATAAATCCATTTTTGCTGTCTGAAAATTAACTAAATAAAAAAAGTCTCTGCTGTCTAGCCTGAACTATATATTTTACTGTATGAGTTCTTTATTTTACATTTCCCTTTTTATTTTTTTGAAATGAGCTAAGCTTTCATTCTGAAGTGATAAGTAAATATGTTTCTATCAGCAGCTCCCTTCTTCTGGGGGTTGCTGCCCTTCCTGATGCAACCTGGGCTTGAACCGGCAACCTCAGAATTGCAAGACCACAGCACTGACCACCAAGCTATCACAGCTTTGCTCTTAAGTGATAAGTATTACTACTGAAATTTAATTAATTAAATTCAAATATTCAAAATAAATCAAATTTGCATATTAAAAAAAACATGATTTTCTTTTTTTTTTTTTTTTTTTAAGAAAACAAATATGGGGTTGTGACTGTATCTTATAGAGAGGTAAGTGTAGCGTCTCAGAAACAATGTGTTTGCTTGAAAGAGCCGGGGAAAATAGCTTTCAGGACACGGAGAAGAAAGACAGAATGAATGTGCACAGTAAGAAATAATGAGAAGAATGGTGGTTGGAGTTGCTGAAGACAACTTCCAAAGGAATAAAAAGTCACAGCTTGATCAGAGAGAGAGAGAGATGCTTGGCTGGGCTGAGCTCCACAGAGGGAGCAATATTAAACCTGACTGAATCCAAACCCTAACAGCCTTCAAAATATGCTGCGCACTGTAAACAACGCTGTTGTCCTTTTCTCTGTTTTATTATGCCTTTTGTTTCATGCTCCTCTTCTGTTCACTATCAGTATCTTGAACAATTCTTTATGCTGCAGTTTGTTTGGAGATTATTTTAAGACAAACTCCCCCCACTTTGTAGCTTGTTTTGTACCACCTTTGGGCCAAAGGTTCTACATTTCAAAGCACTGCTGCACGTTGCCTTTTCTTCTGTCCAAACTGTCAAAAGAAAAGTTTAAGTAGAGGAAGATTTAATGTACTTTTCTTCAATTTCCTGAATGGCCTCACTCTTACTTTTCTCGGTGTATTGAAAATAGAGTGAGTCCATAAATTGGGCTTGGTTGTCAAATGATGAGCCCATTTTGAATCAATGGAACACTGAACCTTTTGCAGCAGCGTTTTCATTTGACATTTTAAAAAGGACGTGTTTTGGAGGACGGACAATGGCATGGCGGCTATTGTTCCTTTGTGGCGCTCAGATTGTTTATCGACAAGGTGAGCATGTCTTCTGTCAGTGTGAGGGGCCTCTAGAGGAAAGTACAAGTTCCTGTTCATCTGTACATCAATATAGAAGTTGCATCAGAAAAATAGGAGTCAGAAAACATTTGTCTGGTGCTGCAAACACTTTAGTACTTGTTGCATACAAAATATTCTTTGTCACGCAGGCACCCACACACTCCAACAATTTTAGGGGAAAAAAAAGAGATAAACACTGTCAGTGCATGCAACCAGCATGATGCAAGCAATAAGAAAACATAAATAAGAACATATTGTGTGAATGCTTATGAAGAATTCACACTGTCGTGATCCATTTTTTTGGCACGCTTCTCGTCCCACAGGTTTTAAGCTATTTCAACAAATCATAAATCAAAACGTTCAGCTCGTTCAAGACAATCCTGCTATGACCTTTGGTATTGGCACAGCTTTAGCTCTTTGAAAAATTTAGTCTTTTCTGCCTGTTTTTTTTTTTTTTTTCTCATAGAAAATGAATTGAGCTCATTTTACGTCCTTCATATCTTTAGATTTGTTTATACCCTTTTACTGCTTCTTTCACATTTTGTTCTGGTTCAGCTACTTTCAGCTTCCTTGTGCAAATAAAAAAATAAAATAAAAAATAAAAGTTTCATCTACTTTCAGCTAATTTCAACTTTTTTCAGCTGTTTTGTGCTTCTTTCAGATTCTTTCCGCTAACTTAAGCTTTGCATGCTCCTTTCAGCTTATTTCTGCAAGTTTCAGCATACTATTTCAGCTACTATATAGTTGTTTTATGCTAAATTTAACTTTTTCAGCTAATTCCAACTTTTTTGCAATAATTTTAACTATTTTAAGCCTTATTCTGCAAAAGAATGTGCTCTCTCAACATTCTTCGTGTAATTTAAGCATTCTTCCACTTTTTTTAGCTATTTTTCAGCAGTCCTTTGCTAGTTTCAGCTTTTTTTCAGATAATTTATACTTTTTTGTGCTCATTTCTGCTTCTTTTAGCCTAACTGGGTAGACATGTTCTTTCTGATTTATTATGCTAATTTAAGCTTGTTCTATCTTTTCAGCTATACCCTTTTAGAAAATTTGAGCTAATGTCAGCTGTTTGCAGATTAATTCAAATTTTACTTGGAAGTTTCTGCTCCTTTCAGCCTAATTAACTTTGTTCTGCTAATTTCAGCTTCTTATGCTCCCTTCACCTTTATTCAGCTAGTTTCAGCTTTTTCTGCTATTTTAGCTACTATTTAGTTGTTTGTGTACAAATTTTAGCTTTTTCAGCTAATCCCACATTTTTTAGCTGATTTCATAATCTTTGATCTCATTTCTACTCACCATATTTGAATCTATTTCAATAAACATGTGTTCTTTCTGCTCTAATTTAGGCTTATACGTCTACAGCTACATTTCAGCACTTTCTTTAGCTAAATTCATCTGTTTTTCAGCAAGTTCTTCAGCAATAAGCATTCACACTGCACTTTCACAGGAAGTGCAATTTATCTATTACAATTAGCTAAAACTATGAGTTTTTCTATTAAGAAACAGATTAAACATTCATTAAAAACTGCACTGACTCCAAATCAGTGGAGACTAAAACCAATAATGATGTACTGTAGAATTCCTGGAATTCCTGGAATGCCTGAAACACCGTTATCTTATCCTTATCCTTAAATACTGCAGACTCTGATTTCCTCATTACTCCTAGCACCTTTAAATGGATGTTGTTAGTTTGACACTGAGGGAATGATTTTAAGAAAATTCATAACATGCGCCCACTCAGATAATTACAAATTTCAGATAATTACAAATTAGCCAGTATTTGCATAAAGAAAAGCACTGCGTCAATTATTTTTAACATACAAAGTACCATCAGCCATGACTGTTCTGCATCTCTTATGAACTGTGTTCATTTTACTTTCAGGCCTGTGTTAGGCAACTTGTGAATTAATGCCATTCAGATATCGTGATGATTAAAATTCCTTCGGCTTTTGTTCCCCTTATCAGAACTGCTCCGTGTGGAGATAATGTGCGTCTGTACGCATCTGACGTCGCTGCAGCATTTGTAGCTTCTCCTCTGATATTTGACGGTTGACATTCGGATGTGGACCTGGTTGCAGCCGCTCTGTTATCTGTTGCAGCTGGGCTGGACTAAAAGGTGCATAGGTTGGGCGCTGCAGGCGAAGACAGAACTTCAGAGCATAATAAGAGTTTCAGGATGCTGTTGTATCTGGTCCCTTTACTGCAGGGGTGCTCACACTTTTTCAGCATGCAAGCTACTTATAAAACAACCAAGTCAAAATGATCTACCCAATACAAAAATGCAAAACATATAATTATCTTCAAATGTACTAAGGATTCTTTTTATGTACAATGTATGTTGATGTACCTTGCATAACTATAAGCCAATATTGCACAACACATATAATAAATCAGGGGTCACCAACGTGGTGCCCGCGGGCACCTGGTTGCCCGCAGGGACCACATGAGGTGCATGGGGGTGGTGACAGCAAAAGAGGGGGGACGGTTGAACACGGAGGCCTCCGCATCTGTTAAATGATGGACTTTTTTTTTTCACAAAGATGGCCTCCTTTACTCCTCTCTCAAAGAGGAGAGAGGAACGATGGTTTTAGAGAGGAGTAAAGGAGGCCATCTTTGTAAAAAAGAAACCGTCCATCATTAAACAAAAGTTTAATGATGAACAATGAGTCAGCCGCTTCAACAAATGCTTCTTTAACCATCTCTCTGTCTTGGAAGGACTTATTGTTTTTAATGATGGCGTGACTCGCCCGGAACGATGCTTTGGTGGCGGCTTTCGCTTTTGAAGTTTGGTGAGTGAAAAATGACTTCGGTCCGATTAACTGGGATTTTAGTTAGTTTCTCACTCATGTTTTAGCAAGGGCTTAAAATCTGAGTTTGCTTATTGTTTTCACTTGTATGTTTTGCTGCGCTTCGCGCTGTTGTTTTTACGCATGCGCGGTGACTTAAAGCTCATCATCTGATTGATTGTCCTGTATGTCAATCAAGTGACGGGATGTTTGATAGGCTAAATTTCAAGATTCAGTTGTCATCTGATTGGTTGCGCTCTATGTCAATCAAGTGATGGGATGTTTGATAGGCTGACAATTTTTTTATGTCATGCTGCAATCTACCAGTACTGCTGCCTCCAGGATCGACCGGTAGATCGCGATTGACCGGTAGATCGCGATCGACCAGTAGATCGCGATCGACGTAATGAGCACCCCTGGTCAAGAATGTAGGACTGAGGGTTGCAACTCTAAATGTGAGAACAATGACAGGCAAAGGTAGAGAGCTGACTGACATGATGCAGAGAAGGAAAGTAGATGTTTTGTGTCCAAGAGATCAAATGGAAGGGCAGCAAGACTCACAGCATTGGAGCAGGGTTCAAACTGTTTTACCATGGTGTGAATAGAAAGAGAAATGGAGTAGGGGTGGTCCTAAAGGGGGAGTTGGCAAAGAATGTAATAGAGGGAAAAATTGTCAGATAGGGTGATGTGCCTGAACATGTTTATCGACTTTTTTTGATACAAATTGATTCATTTTAAAATACAACACAAAACAATCCCATATATGAGATGAATACAATACAAGATGTAAAATGAAGGGTAGCAGAAGGAAGAAACAATCTTATTATATCTGCCCCCATTTTCAAACAATCAATTCAACAACAATCATCTGCAAGTAACAGAACAAAAAAAAAAGAACAATTTACTATAATTATCGAACTACAATACAACACACGTTACGCTATCTCATACATATTTTTGCAATAATTCAGTTTTGATCATTTTCTTAAATGTAAACATTGATTTTACATTTTTAACTTCATTCTCCAAACCATTCCACAATCCAGTTTCCTGGATTAAGGTAGACAGTCCCTTCAAATTGATTCTGTATTTTGGTTTTACAAATATCTCTGTTCCCTTGAGATTTTTTTTTTTTTTTGCCTTGCTCTGGTCCCAAGCGGCAGCTTTTGCTTTTCCTCTCCCGTCTTTTCCTCTCCCTGCGTGGCTCTTTGTCTTGTCTGCTGTTCCTCTGCACTAATCTCTCAAAAGCAAAATGATTATGGATTTGTTATCATGGACGATCAACTCTATTGACAAGATTTTTTTCTACAAAGTGACAAGGTCCGGGGGAACCAGCTGCCCATCACAGACACACTCTGGCGGCTACGTGATGGATTCCTGGCGCGAGTGGAAGGTCATGTGTCTGTCAGTCCTATCTTTGGAGGATGTTGATGTTTATATAATTGGATTTATGATGGCAGGAGCTTTAATATTCGGCGTTTGTGGAGCACTGTTCAATCGGAAATTGAGGAAGACTTCAGATTACTGCCATGTCTAAGCTTCCGAGTCAGAGTGAGAGTTGATCCGTGCCGTGACCTCAATAAATCAGCTGCTTTACGAGCTTTGGGACTCGTCAGCGTGGTGGAATCAATCTGGATGAGGATTCATAGCATGGATCAGTGGAAGGATTCCCACA
>JAVCKU010000073.1:11681324-11695099 GCA_032273985.1 Hypsolebias coamazonicus
TTTTTTTTATTTTTTACTATAAATATTTTTATAATATTTTTTTCTATTTTTTTTTTTTTTTTTAATCCTACCCAATCCACATAAGTACCGGTAAATACAAAATGTGTGTAAAGCCAGAAAAACACAAACTGTATGCTGACTCATGATTTATAAAAGTTTGCATAATGCTACTAAAATAGATTTAAATTTGCCTTATTTAAATGTCACAGCTCATAATAATTATTCACTTTTTTATTAATGTCTCTTAATCCAATTACTGTATCTCCTGGGAATAAAATTAATCTAATAAGTGGTGTATGTCGTCTGCAAAAATTATTGATTCATTTTTGTTAAATGCAAGCACACACAGTTTAAATTGTATTTATTTTATGTAAAAACTTTTCGTATGTTTCAGAGGTATTTTCTAATGTTTTCTGAAATGCATCCATTTCTAGATTTATATTACAGTATATTTTAATAAGATGGATTTTTATAAACATTAATTCTATAGCAAAATGTTGTGATGTAGGAGACCATCTTTTTTAATACAGTTCATTATTTTTTTAGTTTGTTAAAAAAAAAGTGCACTTAATTGCCATGCATGAAAGGGTTCAAACAAATCTAATCACAACTACAAACTTTAGAGATGACAAATGACACAAACTCAAAATTTAAAATGTACACTTTTTTCAAATTCTTTATTATAAATAGTAATAGTGCTATTTTTTTACACAAACCTCCTTAATATTTTCACACAGTTGCAAATAAAAAAAATGTACAAAAGAAGTGGAAATAATGAGCATTTTGTAAGACATTAAAGCACAGAGAAGCACTTATAGAAAAAGTACAATACAGTACAATACACTTGAACAACACTAAATAAATAAGAACTAAAATTTTGCGGATGACTAAAACTCAACATGCAAAACAACAACAGCAAAAATGAACTGAAAAGGATGTCCGCTGGCAGAGATTTCTTTATTTTATTTTGGCTTAATGTTTCTGTTCGCTGTGGTTCGTTGCTTTGTAACTTCCCCTGATTGATCGAAGCATACAACCCAAAATTAATAAGAAAAAGATGGAGCAGGCTTTTGAGGACATGATGAGAAACATTTGATCCGTGTTCGTTTGCAGCACATGAGGTATGAACGTATTGCACTTTCTTTGGGTTGCACAGACTCCACGTGACTTCAGTTTATGCTTTCTCGCTGGTTTTCCTGATACAGCCACGCTTTCATCTCTAGCGTCACATACATGAGTACGCAGGTAATATTCCTCTGCTAAGACGATGAGATGAAGATATTCTTGAAAGAGCATTGCTGCTGAGTACTCATGCTGTTGTCATCTCACCAGTCACCACAAGAAAACGTCGTTCTTTCATCAAGATAGGTCATTAAAGCACCTTGAGTTGATAAATCCAGTTCATCATACATTTCTACCCACAGAATGCCATGAATGTGTGTACTTAGTCCCCCACCAATTTTATTCTTCCTAGTCCACTGGCAAAGAAACAGCACTAGGTCCACTGAGCATGGCATGACTCACATGCAAAGCAAGTGTCATGTATCAGCGACGACTGCACCTATATGGTCCTTAATTATTCCTCTCAGACTTCATAATTGCCATCACCACACCTCTATCCAAACCAGCTCCCCTTCTGCTAAAATAAAACACGATACCCTTTCACCTCCCCCACTGCCGGCCTTGCTGTCCTCGAGGTTGGGGAAGTTGGCGAAGGTAGTGGGTAGTTGTGATTTGCAGAGATGAATGACCAAACTAGAGTCCTGCGTGCAGGCTTCATATAATGAAAGGCACCTGAGGAGGAAAGACAGAAAATTGTGGATATTTTAAAATAATTTAGTCATTTCTTATTTGTATGTTTTAATGTCAACAGATGGTGTGAAATGAAATGTTTAACAGAAAGCCTTATGTGTAGCAAGACATCCATCAAGAAAATAAAAATACATTTTAAATTTTATATGTACCACATGGCTCTGTTCACGGCCCCTCTTTTTTTTATTTTTTTTTTTAACTTCTATGTACCAGTAATTTTCTTTTTTCTTTCTTTTTTCTTTTCTTTTTGGCTTTTCCCTTCTTTTAAGGGTTGTCACGGTGACTAAATCGCATGAAGACTTGGCAATTATTTTTATGCCGGATGCCCTTCCTGATGCACCCACAGACCACTCGAGCTACCACAGCCCTCTATGTGGAGCATAGAGCTGCTGTGTCAGGAGGAGCAGATGGTGGGGGTTAAGGGCCTTGCTCAAGGGCTCAGAGTGGGGCAAATGAGGGTGGAGGCAGGTGTGGGTGCTTCAACTATCCCACCCACATTTTGATGTCGGTACCGGGAGTTGAACCAGCGATGTTTCAATCACAGGCTCACCTTCTCTAACCTCTGTGCCACCACTCCTGTGTAATTAGTTAACCCTATTAATGCCCTGGTGCTGTTTATTTATGTATGCTGATCATCCAGTTAGAGATGTAGCTCATACTGAGTCTGTTGCAGCATGGTCTGAAGAGTGTCTTAGTTGAATGATCAAAACAACATTATTTCATCTTACTTCCAACAATAATAATTATTGGCAATAATTTCAGTTTGAAGATGGCAATAGTTTATATCTCAAGTTCATTAGGCAACATATCAAATAATTTTTGTAAGTTAAACATTTTGGTACAAAATCAAACTGACATCCATACAGAATCTAAATGGATTTTAGATTTAAATTTGTCTAAATTTTATTAAATTAATTGATTAGATTGAAAAGACTACATTTGTAGAAAGCTTATTAGATTACATAATATTTAAGACACTGAATATGGTGAATTTGAAAAATGTTGTTAAAACAATTAAACTTATTTTCCATTTTTGACATGGTCCGGCTTCTCAGGTGACCTTCAGGTCCCACTTTGAACGCAGACGTCTTGGATCAAGGGAGCCGTAAAATAATGCAAAACCTCTTTGTGACAAATTTATTTTTCTATGATAGATTAAGATGTAAAACTTAAATTGAATTATGGCATGATTTTATATTAAGACTGAAGATGTTTATCAAAAATGATATAACTAAAATAAAAGGTTTTGCAGTCATGAATGACCACTTCATTTTTATAAATTTATGGTGGTTTATTTCTTCATTCTGCCATTTTTGCATCAATTACTTTTGCTTTACATACTCTATTCTTTGTATGTTTCTTCAACTGTCTTTTATGTGTTTTATATAACTGAAAACCCATCTGTGGACAGATATTGTAAATTACCTTCGGTTACCAGTGCAAGGATGTACAGTATTTGCTAATACAAAAACACTTTTTCATGTGAAAATAAACAGTAAAGAAACAAAGTAGGGTAGAAACGGTAAAATAAAAGTAGTTATGAGTTTAATATATGTATGGTAAAAAGCTTTGAACATACCACAACTTTTTTAAATGTACTGAGGTCGACAGAACTTCCTCAACAGTGATCTGTGTTTTACTGATCAATAACAACTCCAAATCTGACCTCCAGTGGGACACATGGTTCTAATCTTGGCCTGCCATGGGCCATAATCTCCCCACTCTTTTTTTTAAAGCACCCCCTTACCGCGCTTTTATACACACATACCTGTGCTCGCATAGACACATTTTGCCAAACCCCCAAAAGCTACATGTGGGTCTCTCCCTGGTCTGGCTAAATTAATAACATCAAGATGTTGCTGCTGACAGGCCGCTCAACATGTTGTAGTGTACCTCAGATCAGCCCTCAACAGCAGGCCCGTTTCCAAACCCTCACAACCCCCTCCCTCCTGTCAAACATGCTTTGGGAAGTGGCTCCTTTTATTTGGGCAGCTATCCTTGTTACATTACATGGCTAGGTGAGCTACACTGTGGAGTTGATGGGCAAGCTCATCATATGGGGTCATGAAAGGCCAGTAAGTGAAAATGTGTGTGTTGGTACAAGGAGTGAGCCACATGGATGGTCCGATGATGGTAATATAAACTGAGGTAACCTGGCCAACTAGCGCACCCTGACACAGATGTAATTTCAGTTCAGCGCACAGTGATTTGAGAAGCTCGCTCATCAGAGGGAGGGGGTCTTTGCAATTAACATGGGCTGTGGGTTAAAAAGTCTAAACTCAATCAAACCGCTAAACCAGAGGTTAAAAATGATATAACCTCGCTTTAAACAATCATTAAGGTAGTCAGTATGAATCTGGCTAAAGGATAAGTTTAAAACATTTAAAAAAGAGTTACCTTGCTCTGACTGTACTGTCCATACTGGTAGGTGGGGTGATGGTCTACGGCGTAGGCTGGGGATGTGTAGGAAGGTGGGCAGTAAGACTGAGTGCTGGGAAGGGCAGGCATGCTGGTCAGGCTTGGAAGAGCTTCCAGTCGCTGAGAACCATGACAGCTAGCAGCCATTGCTCCATTAGGCTCAATGCCTCCGGTGAGCGGGGAGAGGGCAAAGTCACTCTGAGACTGATGTGGGACTCCACTCGAGTTCAACAGGCCCATCACCTGAAGGGAGACACGAAGAACTGGTTCATTAGAACATATCAAACTTTATTTGAAAACTATACGTGTTCAAAAACATTCTAGACAAAATAATGTTCTTATGTGTATAGGATCACCCTTCTTTTCCATTGGTGGACTAAAGGGCTTTTTGTTGTTTATGTCAAAATAGACTAATCACTGGATTTCCTCAGACATATTCTCTTTCAGCTTGACAAACAGAGGTTGTGACGTTTCCTTAAGAGTAGCATCTTTAATCCCTCTATCAGATGCTTTTTTTGAGTTTTGTATGGACTAAAGAATGTCTGTATGTCTTATGTTTCTTTGTCAAAACAGTTCTGGCTTTGAGCAGAACTAGTCAAAATATAGCCAGTCCTATGGTAAGATGTGAATATAATACTAGTTTATGATGCATGCTTGGATTTAAAGAGGAAAAAGCACCGGTTTAGCATCTACAGCATCTTCATTAAAGAGGCTAACAGGTAATGGAGAGACAAGGAGTATTGGGTGTATGTTGTATAGGAGCCACCTGAGTTGGACTGATGCCTCTAACAGTAAATGGATGTATGTGTAAGTATTATGTCAAGGCCGTGGGCGTATCGGTGACACACCATGAGCAGCTGCACAAGGGTTTGTGTGACAAGCAAAGTCGTGAAAATGTCTTAAAAATCACATTCAAAGAGAGAAAAAGAATTACAGCCTGTGTTGATGAAAACTGAGCTAAAGTCAAGAACAAACCCAAAGAGCCTCTAGCAAAAAGAAGGTGAGGATTCATTCAATCTACGTGATGACACTAAGGACTAGATGCAAACAAACTAAGGCAAACTCAGTTGTCATCAGTGTGTGTACCGTAAATTAAATTTATCTGAGTGATGTGTTCATGTGTCAGACAAATGCTGCTTTGCTTCATATCAGAGACCCATCTGTTTTGATGATGACAACTTGAGTTGGCGCAAGAAGGCACTGAGATGAAGAGAGCAACGCAGACATTTTTACGAAATATATTAAATATATCTAACGCGTTTTTTTTTTTATCTTGCAGGTTTGAAAGAATGCACCATAACAGTAGTTTTTAAACAAATAATTTAAAAACATAATATATATTTATAAGAGAGCTGCCACCTCTCAGCGAGGATCTTTCTGGGTGGAGTTTGCATGTTCTCTCTGTGCATGCGTGGGTTTTTCCTGGGTACTCCAGTTTCCTCCCACAGACCAAAAACATGCATGTTAGGCTGACTGGTAAATTGTCCCTATATGAGTGACAATGTGAACAGTTTATTTCTATGCATCCCTGTGATGGACTTGCAACCTGTCCAGGATGTCCCTGATAAGCTGGATATGGGCACCAGTGACCTCAGCGATACAAAAAGGAATAAGCGGGTAAAGATGATGGATGCATGGTATATTTAAGAAACATAAGAAACAATAATCTGCAGCAAGAGTGTACTGTATGCTGAAGTACCTTTTGTTTCTACTGAAGTTTTCTCATGCGATGGAACACACTGTACAGTACTTAAGTTTGCATGCACTTCTGTGCAAACAGTGGTTTGTGTGACATATACGTACAACTTTGCAAAGTATGAGTGTAAGCTCTATACGCTTGTGAATCTCTCTCAGCAACTGAAACAGCAGCAGTTCTCGGTGGAGTGTCTGTTTTGAGGTTGTTCCGGAGATTAAGTCCCAGGGGGGTGCAAATCCTGGCCGCCTGCTTCCTTGGTGAGAAAGGATTGCTTTGGTATGCGCCAGATCAGCGCTGAGAGGCCAGAGATGGAGGAAGCCATCAGCCTGGCTGCTGCAGAGATCACCACTCCAATGAGAAGATCGCTGGTCTAAAGCAAAACTTATCCACAACAAGACTTGGCGCTGCTGCGATGTGACCATATCTGGAGTTAGTGGAATTCTCTGATGTATAGAGAGAAGTAAGTAGAGTAGCATTTATAGACAAATTTGGAGTCCAGATAACCTAAGGGGCATCACTCTTGCAGAGGTTTTAAAGAAAATCCACCAGAACAGTCAGACATAACTGGAGTTAACTTTTCCAAGTGTAAAGAAATCCTCAAGTATCAATGTCATAGAATTTAATCACTTCTCTTTTCCCCTTCCTTATTACGTGAAAATTAATTGCATCTTCTTACGAAATAGAGAAAACTGCACTGCAATAAACATTCGCATAGCTGCAATGAACACATGAATTAAAACAAATTAGCCAACAAAGTGATTCATTTGCATAAATCACACACTTTGTTAGGAGGGGATGGATTACTTCATTTCAATCAATTAAGACACTGGAACACTCAGTGATTGCATTCCCAGACGGGGAGAGAAGCTTCAAGGCACACCGTCCGATCTGCGAGATGAGATTTCCATTCCGTAGAAGCTGACCACAAAGGTTAATGTTGAAACCATCCAAGGGGCCAGACCACCTTTGGCCTCTTTATAAGAGTTGGTTCCTTTGTGACCCTGTAGCATGAGTGAACTCGTACCACAAACGGTTACAGGCAGCAGATTCCAGCTTGCATACTAGCAACGCTAATTATCTAGTTAAAAGTTAGCACTTGCCCACACCCACAGTTTTCCACAGTAATTTTATTTTTTCTCATAATGTTTGGGTCCATAAAAAATAGTGATGTTTTGACTACCCAACATTGGTGCTTCAGCCCACAACTTTGGCTAATGCATCAAAGCAGCCAATTACCTCTTTACTCTCAATGGTGCCGCTAGCAAATTTCAAAATGTGCACCCCGGCAGACAAAGCTCTTCTCCTAGTCTCTCAGTAAATTAGGCATTAAAACAGCAGCAAACAAACCTGCTCAACACAGTTGTTGTTTTTATCTTTGCCTACCAGGAGTCCGAGATTCTCTCTCATGGGAATTAGTACCCAGCATGCATTGCAAAAAGGCCGGCCACCCTTTGTGGCGGTTAAAAGCTCATTCTACGCCTGTTAGTCCATCTTCTGGGCTGATAGGGAGCCGCCGATGGACACTGATGACTGTGTAATCGACCATAATTGTCTTTTCAGTTTTGATTTGTGTCATCATCTGACGTCCGTACATCCTTCCTCGTGTCTGGTCCTGTCTGCCAATCTGGTGGCTGACAATCGCCACATTTTAAATTCATCAAACTGTCTGTCAGCGTAAACAAAAATGAAAAGCTACCTAGCTCTTTATCCTAACAAGGCGTCATCAATGTCAAGACAATCTCAGTCCTACTGCAGGTCACACAGAGAAGTGTGTTGTTATTCGTCCATATGGTGCATTTCACGAAGAAGTTTTTTTGTTTGTTTTCTACCAAATGTAGACTAGCGTGTGGACATTTTGGAAGTATGGGAATACATTTGTGAAAGCATGCAAGTGAACGTTTCAGCGTGTCTTTTTTCATGTATACCTTGGTATTAGATTGGCAGACTGACCTGTGGTGAGAGGCTGTTGCTGATGCTGGGGTTAACAGTGCTGGTGTGTCCTGCTGGGGTCACGAAGCTGTCGGAATATCCAGAGAAGTTGTGTCGCCCAGAGGAAAGGCAGTAGGCTGAGCCTCCGTCTTGGGAATTGGCGGATGAGCCGATCCCAGCCTGGTGCACAGAGGTTGGCGGCAACGGCTGCGGTCGATGCACGGTGCCAGGGTGCTCAGAGGTGGCTGAGAAGAAAGTGCTTCATACGTTTCAGTGTTGCTTATATAAACATGAGATTTCAAATTCAACTTTTTAGACACTGGGGTTAATACGCATTTAGGTTTCAGCTGTGTTTTCACCTTGGGCGATAGAAGATGGAGGGTAGGGGCTGTCTGACAGCTGATAAGGTTGCAAGCCTGGCATAGCTGATGGAGGAAAACCACCAGGTATGAGGTGATTGAAGGCCATCAGCTGATTGGCTCCTGCCTGCTTCCTCCACCGAGCCCTTCTGTTGCTGAACCACACCTGGAAGAATAGCGGCTTAAGCACGATCGGAGTTTCCTGAGTCCAACTTCACGCGCACAGTAATTACATGCTCTTTTTCATTTGTGAGTGCTTGGTTCCAGGTCAGTGACATTATATGTGTTGGAGACCTCTGCTAAACTGATAGAGATCTCAACATCTGCAAAGAAACCACATCTTTGTGCACCACTGTGAGTCACAGGGCTCAGATAACACCGCAGGGCTGTTATGGCTGTTAGGCAGCTATCTAGATTAAGCATCTATTTGCAGATTTTTACATGGCACTTTCTAGAAGAAAAAATGTTCGCAAAAATGGAAAGTTCACTTCACACAAATGGGTTGCAATATAAGAGTTTGTCTGAATGTGCATCAAAGGAGTGGGGACTATGGTTCGTGGGGGGGGGGGGGAACACATGTCTAACGGCTGTAAAGAATGCGTGGCAATACACCAAGATAATTCAACACTTGCATGACACAAATTCATGACAGCGTGACACATTGCTGTGCTGTCACGTCTCTGAAACTTTACGAATGCAGATGTGCGTCGAACCTGAACTCGAGCCTCGGTCAGTTTGGCCCTTTGAGCCAGCTCCTCTCGTGTGTAGATGTCGGGGTAGTGTGTTCGCTCGAAAGCCCTCTCCAGCTCCTCCAGTTGCTCCGCGGTGAAAGTGGTCCGACTGCGGCGCTGCTTCCTCTTTAAAGGCAGGCCTGGCTCAGAGTCCACGTCGGAGCCTTCGTCCGAGTGACTGGCTGGGATTGCAAAATAAACACACTCTTAGGATCAAGCTAACATGAATGAATGGATGAAACTCTGCGGTGAGTTTTTTTAAAACGATAGCCCGATTTAAAACAAGATCTTATGCAGATGGTGTGGTGCCACTTTAGATTGTGTCCCCCTGCTCCTTAGTGGCTCCTGAGGGGATCAAAAGCCAGAGGCTGCTTGAACATGGATTAAAGAGGACTATACCCCTCTGGGGCACTTATTGCCTGGGCCACTGTGTCTCTCCTGATCTTACCCATGCTGAGTGCTACACCGATAGCTTCCTGTAGAGCAAGAAATGCAGCTCTTTGCAGGTGCTTCTCTATTTGTTCAGAACGCTGATGACTGGGAACGGAGAGCTCTAATTGAACAGAAGAGCAAGCGCAATGACAGGACCATTTCTGCAATCTGTTTGCGATCTATTAAAGAATAATTAAGCTCCAGACATGACAGCCTTCCATTTCCACCATGTGCACATTTGCAAGCATGCAGCTGCCACGTCTGCCCTATAAGCTTCCACTCAGCGAGGATGGCAACGTGTCAAAGACAGACTCAAAAAGCAGATCGTAAAGGACACCTAAAAGTTCACACAGCCCTTTTCAACCACTAAAATTATGTAGTAAACATGCACGGAGAGAAGAAAGAGGCGGTGGAGCAGGTGTAAGGAGAAAAGAGTGTCAATGTGAAGCTTGTCTCTTTGTCTGACTGCTCTCTCTCTCTCTCTCTCTGGCCTCCAGATTTAAAGCTTTAATTTGGAAAAAGTGCCAAGTCAGATACTGCGAGGTGAGAAAGGTTTGGGAATCTCCCTTTGCCTCTGGAGTCTCTGGAAGCAGGAAATGTTTGCGCTGGTTGCCAGTGTGTGTCTGACCAGGCATTACACACGGATTTGGCCTCTGGGAACGCTGCAGCTCAAAGGGCTGCTGGCAAACAAGATTCTCATGCTAAGACAAGCTCTTTATTACATTTGAAACAGTGGCGCCACGCTGGCATAGAGACTCTCTGGGACGGTCTGCGTGCAGCTTCGGATGTGGTTTGTTCGCGTAAGAAGCTGAGTCGAATTGGAGCAAATGTTATAGTTCAGCTGGTGCAAAAAAAAAAAAAAACACACACAAAAATTAACATTTGGTCTTTAAATGTAAACATACTGTTTAAATTATTGATGTCAACTTTCATTGTTCATTTGGGGACAGAAAACGAATAAAACAGAGCAACTAACATAAAGTAGAGGTAACAGAAAAAAACTGAGGGAGCAAACTTTTAACACCAGACCAGAAGAGGACCGCCGTTTTTGTCCATGCTTTTTTTTTCTATTTCTTATGATAAGTAACGCTAAAGAAAACTTTCATCACAAACTATCACTTACTGACAATTGACAGTGTTGCTTTTGTCATCCTGTAGCTCGGTCTTTGTCTTTTTCTGTCTTCCTCTCACGCGTTTCTTTTTTTTTCTGGAAGTGATGTGGCCAAGCTTTTGTATCTTTGCAGGGGGAAGCCTGTGGCAGGGCTCTATTGGACCGATTACCACGCTCCATCTGTAGGAGCCATCAGGGACGCCCGGGGTCGCATTCAGGGGCCTGTCACCTGCCCAGCAGGGGAGTCCAGAGAGAAGGGGGGGACTGAAGGGTAGGATGGGGGGCTGCAGAGGCAGGGGGCTGAGTAGGGGAATGAGGAGTGGGAGGGAAATGGGGCACAAAAGGGTCCAGAGAAGGGCCACTGGAGCTGTGGAGGGACACAGCAGGGGAGCGCCCCTTCATCCCCTCCTTCCATGGCCTGAGGGGCACAAAGTTGGGGGATGGGGAGCCACAGATTTGGCATGGAGGGGAGATGGGAAGGCACCTGAAGAAGATGCTGGACAAAAGGTTTCAGTATAGCAACTTGAAGGGAGGGAGCGTGCAAGTCATTTTTTTTTACGGGACCTTCTCTTTCCATCCAATTCCCTCACTTCACTTGTGTCTTTCTTTGGACTCAGTCATCGCTGCGTGCACGTCTCTAACACTTACAGACACTGCCCTGGACTGGTCCGACGGCAGGAGCAGGTTTGTTCCCACACATTCCACACAACAAATAACAGGAGAGGATACACGGCATGTAAAGGGAGGTCTCAACCTTCCTACTTAGACGCACAAATCAAATTTTACGCGGCTGATAAAGCAATAGGGAGCTCAAAACTTTGCACACAGTTTGGCCAAAAATCAGAACAGAAAAGTTATTGTAAGGTTCTTGTCCTCCAAGTAAAAACTGGGCTTGCTAAAGAGTTATCCTCAAAATAATATATGATCACTGGTAAAAGGTTTGAGCATAGTGGGTATATGACACAACTCAGTCTTTACTGAGAAAATTCACCAGGAACTTTTGCCCATAAATAAATTTAAACAAGTGCATTCACCCATAAAACATGTACTCCAACATAAGCATGAACAATCACCATTCATGTGTAAAGTTATTTATTGATCAATTTATTGCTCCTTGCTGCCATAAAAGGAAGAACAACTCCTGGGGGGTTTGCAGATGTGAACCTGGCAGAGTTGAGCTCCACCTGTGGCTGGGGTGCCTCCAACAAGCTAAAAGCACATTCATCTCACAGACTTCTGCAGCCTGGATTCACTTGGGCTCACATCCACCCCATCTCACTCCTCCAAAAGACACTAAAACAACGAGCGATGTGCAGCCGACATAAACCCTTGCTCATAGATACTTCGAAATTTACAATTAGAACAATGGGAGGAAAAATCCAAGTGTGCAAAATAATAATAAAAAAAAGCAGAAAAAATAAATGAAGGGGAATTAATTTTAAAAAACGCAAAGAGACAAAATTCAAATGGGTCAGTTTATGGCCTTGTCTTGGAAGGGGGTGGCCAGCCCATCCTCTAACCTCTGTTAATAGGGAAGGTAATTGAGCTGGTGACATGTGTTTGCAACACGAAACAAAGACCATAAGAGACAAATGAACTCACTGTTTGCCCAGGGAAGTAGATCTGCTCCTTTCAGGCCACAGAGCACAGCGCAAGCAAGCCCCTGAATAAAATAGCTGTGTGCCACATATAGAGCCTGAGCGAGCAGATGCTTTGGGGGGAAAGAATGGTTAACTGACAGCTTATGGACTCAGCTGGGGTTAACAGTTTCGGGGTGTGAGTGGGCTGCTCCCTTGACTTGCTAAAGAGCCCCCAGGAACCTGCAGCTGCCTGGGAAAAGGAGGAGGACGAGTAGGAGGGGGGCGATGGAAATAAAAAAGTGTTTGAGATGATGATGTGAAAGACGGGAAAAAGAAACCGAGTACGAGAGCGCAGGAGGTTGGCACTTAACGGACAAAGGAATAGCCGGCGATACGAAGTTGAAAGATGTATCAGTGTCCAGCGCCGGTGCTGTGACAAAAAGCCACAAATGGCCCTGCGTGGCTATTATGTGCGCCCAGTGTGCGATGGTTATTATTTCGTTCCACCGTGGTGCAGTTAGGTGACAGTTTCACGGTGGCATTTTCACCCTCCGAGTTTAGACAAAGCAGGCCCGCAGAAGCCACACAGGGCTGCAGCAAAAGGCCAGGCTGCTGCACGTTCCAGTCAAACAGAGACCAACTAAAGATGCACATTAGCCCCGCCGTACTTTGACGAGTCAGACGAAGAAAACCAAGCGTTTCGTTTCAGGTTAAATAGCAGCACAACAAGGAAATGAAAATTATCCAAGCAACTCTGCCTCCTCGGTATGATATCCTTTTATTAGCTGACACATTTTGCCAAACATTATCGTAACCTCCCTTTCCTGGGGCCGAATAGTTGTAACAGTCAAGTGACCCTGAGTTGGCCCCTGACCTTTTCACAGCGACTGCACAGCACTGCAGTGAAAACAGCGTCACTACTATCCCTACGACTAAACTTCACAGATGCCCAACAGAAAGAGAAACTCTGTTTCAATGCTGGCACTTAGGAATGGCTCGGGTTTTTTTTTAATACAATTTTTTAAGTACTTTTCAATAATATACACGGCAAAGTGGTGCACATGTGAAAAAAATCTGTTTGTTTTTTTTTCTCCAAACGAGGAAAAAGGTAATTAATCAAAGAGTAACAGAGTTGTGGTGGCATGTCCATAATGTGCAATGTGCTGAAGGAAACAGCTCCACAAAAAAACGGAGGCTAAACAAAGTTAAGTGATTGACAACGCTGTCTGCCTTTACTCAATTAACCATCCTATTGTGCTCCTCTTTGCAAAGTCCGCTCGCCCCCGACCCTTTTCTCCTCACGCCTCTTTATCCTCCCCATCACAGAGTTTTGCTTGGCTAATACTTCCAAGGAAATCGAGAGCTCCTTATTCTTCTGTTGGGGCTCCTCTTCTTGACCTTCTATTGCTCACTGGCTCTCTTTCAGCCACTTCACAGTGTCTCTGGGGTTAGTGGGGCGAACGCAGAGAGTACATCAGCGCCAAGGGGCCGGGCTCGGGGCAGGACCCCAGCCCGTTACTTCAAAGTTGGCCTGCATTCATTAATTGTCCTTTGAATTAATATTGGGGGGGATCACAATGCTGGAGCCAACAGAGAAAGAGGCTTTAATGAAGCATAGAGTCTGCATTCAGCTGCAGAGCAGCCACTGTGGATTTTATTCCTTTCTCTTAAAAGACAATCATGAGAATCACTGAAGAAGAAAAGTAC
>JAVCKU010000073.1:11731778-11746063 GCA_032273985.1 Hypsolebias coamazonicus
TACTGTGTTAGCTAACCACTTGGAAATACAGTACTGTACAGGTTTAAGGTACAGAATGTACGCTGGTTTTGTCTTACATTGAACAAAAACGTGTTTACGACGCCGCGTACCATGATGTTCCGACTTACGTCAAATTTGGTTTACGCGCCGCCGCCGTGAGAACGGATCTCCGTCGTAAGTCGCGGACTACCTGTACATAGAAAAGATAAAGCACCCACATCTTCCTCCACGCTCTTTTGTCTCACTCTGGGACCTTGAGCAAGGCCCATACCCCATCTCCCCACCCATCATCCAGTCCTCTGCTCCACACAGAGGACTGTGGTAGCTCGGTGGTCTGGTTGCGTCAGGAAGGGGATCAGAAAGAAGAAAAAAAAACTGTTGTCAATTTCTCATGCGAGTTTTCTCCCTGTGGCGACCCCTGAAGAAGAGAGCAGCCAAAAGAAAAAAAAATATTGCAGTACTTTTGCAATAATTTTGAGCCTGCTATGTGGGGTACCTCAGGGCTCAGTGTTGGGATCTGGTCCATGATCATCGAGTCCTCGGGCAGCACTGACCTAAACAGGTCTGATTCAGTTCTGGACATGGACTCAGGAACACTTCTGAAAAAAATCTGTGTCTGTCATCCACGATGCTGATGAAAGCTCTATTAGAAAGTGCATAACAAACATAATATAACAAATGTAATTAATTGTACCTGTTCTTTGAGTTATCTGTTAATAAAGGAGCTTGTGCTCACAGAGGAATAAAGAGGAAGAATCAATGTGAGGTGATTAAAGAAGCAATGGGATGGTGTGAACTTTAATTTATTTACCATAATCTTCTGTCACTCCCTGCTGTAACATTCACTGAGAAAGAGAGCAAAAGAAGTGGAGACAAAGAAAAAAAGAAAAGAGGACTGAGTGGCAATAACCAGTGGAATTCTTTACCTTTAACGAGCGAAGTGAGTGGGTCTGTGTGTGCAACGATGCCCACAGACAAACCCACCACAGGCCCAAGAGAAAAAGAAAAGAGTCACTCAGTGAAACTTGCAGCAGCAGCCCGATGAGGTCTGAGCTTCGAGAAATCTGATCTGTAACAGAACCATCGCAGCACCCGGAGGGGGCTGAAATAACTAAGGCAACAACGGAGACATATTTATGAGATCTACAACAGCTCGACAGATGTTCAACAGCTTGCCACCTCACATGACTGAACCAAAGACAACAGCAGAGGATGTAAGCTCATTAAAACGTACACACGGACGCAGCAAACGCGTGACAGTTTATACTTAGCTGTAAAAAAAGGTGCTCTGCTTACTAATTATGTATTAGTGTGGTTAGACCATGAACACAAACTAACAATCAAAGGGCTCAAAGACAATATTGCTCTCTTTCATTTTTGATCTCTATCTGTGAGAACCAGTGACAGCTTGACATTTTTATTAGGCATGCCTATGAGCAATAAATAAGCATACTCGCATATATTTTCATACTTGTGCTTGTTTTTCAGAGGAACCGAGAGGCTGATCATATTCTCCTTTTGTTTCTTTTTTTTTTTTTTTAAGGAAGGAAAACAAGCTGCTGCCGTTTCTGAATGGAGGCGTGAATTCAGAGGGCGTGATGTTGATGGATTCTGAAAACAAGGCTTGTGTGACACCACCTCTCCATCGCTGTTTTTTCTATAGAACTCGATCTGTGATCCCATTTCAAGTGCAACTCACCTAAACAAGACTGCAAATAAAAAAATCAGCGAGTTACTTAATGTCAAGAAGCGCTCTAACCCAAGGTGGCGTCACCTTGGTGAAAGTGACATATTCTTGCTTCTGAGGGTGAAAGAAAAGGTTAAAATAGACATGTTTTGTGTTTAATTGAAGTAAAAGATTAAATAATAAAGAACAGTTAAGTGAGCAGACACGTGTATATAATGGCAGTAAATGTATTACAGGGGAAAACAGATCCTGAGCTCTAATGGAGACTTGAGATCTTGCTGTATCAGGATCAGCCTGTTTCAGTGAATATGTAGAGAAACACACAATTATTAAATTTTATGTTCCGATAATTTTGTTCCACTCTGAATAAAATGTGTGAGATTTGCAAATCACTGCATTCTGTTTTTATTTATTTTATTTTAGTATTTATTTACACAATGCTTAAGCTTTTGTTGTATTATTTATGCACAGCTGCAGAAAGAAAAACTCTGCAGAGAGTGGTGAAGGCTGCACAGAAGACTGTTGGAGTCAGTCTCTCCACCATCAGACATCTACACCTCTAGATGCAGGAAGAGAGCCACCTGCATCATGAAGGACCCCACTCACCCAGCACACACAATTTTTGTCTCGCTCCCCTCAGGAAGGAGGTTGTGGAGCATTAAGTGTAGAACCACTAGACTGAGGAACAGCTTCTACCCTGAGACTGTTAGACTCATGAATATCTCATCAAGATAATTACTGTGAAATATTGCTGCTGATCTGTTTCGTGTTGTTGCTGATCTGTTTCATGTGCTGCTGATCTTTTTCATGTTGCTGATCTATTTCATGTTGTTGCTGATCTGGTTCATGTTGTGTTCATTCGTGCTCATCTGCTCACACAGACTCATGTTCGTGCTGCTGTTCGACGTAATGTTGTTATGCTATTAGTGCTTAGTGTATATTTAGTTGATGTTTTTATTAGTCCATATCTTAGATCTTATTACTGTTTTTCGTTTACATTTTATTGTTGGATGTAACTGGCACCCTGTGTACATCATCTTGTTCCACCACATGTACCACATGAGATGTGAATGACAAATAAATCTCTCTGACTTTTATTCTACAAAATGAGATCTGACGTTCAAATTAGAGATTTTTGCAAATTGCAAACAACTCCTAAAAGTTCTTGTGCATTTGTATTAAACGTTACAGTTTGGTGCAGTGACAGTTCTACAGCTCAAACATGGTGGCATGTTGTGATCCTTCCATATCTGGTCACAGAAACCAAAAGAAGGGTTAAGAACAACCTTTGGCCTCGCCATAAAACTTGTCACCACAGGTCTGAAGCTGCTGTGGCCCCTTTATCTGTGCAGACCCTGCGGAATGCCGGGGTTTGGCCCCCAGCCGACAGGAGGGTGTTTATCACCATCTCTGTCAGCACAGAGAGAGAGAGGGGATGGGAGGTGGGGGGGAGGAGCCACTGAACTGCGACAGCAGCTCTGCTCTGCTTCGAGCCTGTGAGTCATCGCTACGGGCTTTTTAACCCTCGAGCTGCCATGAAGGCAGCGATGGTGAAACTCTGTTATATGAAAACAAGCAGAACGGAAACAAGTCATGTGATGGAACAAGTTAAACCCAATTTGTACCACTGCTGAAGGCGACATGTTTCATTCCAGGTGTCTAGGTCTGACTGTTAGTAAAATATCTCATGAATAATTTTATTTAAAGAACATGTCCATCAAGTTGGCTATAACCATCTAACTTTCAAAAATATAAAAATGGCTAAAGCTCAGCTGCTTCTACAGATGTTGACCTAATGTGGCGTGGTGGTAGCTGAGACTGATCCTGAGCGCTAACAGAACAGCATTTGTTTATTTATTTATTTATTTGCCACAGCCTATTTGGAGTGATCTCTCTTTACTTCAGTAAATCTTAGATATTGAGCTAAAACTTGGTGTGGTATAGTAGATGATAAGATTTTGCACGTGGCGATAGCAAAACGCCGTTTCTCAACATAAGATGATCTAAAACTAGTAAGATTGATAAATAAATAAATAAGTAAAGCAGGCGATATGCATTCCCTTCAAGAAATGGACTTTAATTCCAGGTTATGTTTTTAGCACAAGTTTCCTGCTTCCTTCCGCAGTGAACCCTCCATCTTTCCAACAACAGAGAGGTGCTGTGCAACAGACTGGAGCTATTTTTAATCCAGCAGGCCCTTCACTGTGCCTTTTAATGAGCCTGAATCATTTTATGGCGTTTTTTTTTTTTTTTTTTTTTTTGGGCCAGGCTCTTGCGTGTGTTGTGTGACGATGACGCGGTGATCACGTGGTGCCTCATATAACAGGAGGAGCTGTCCAAGTGCTGAAAACAGAAGCGTTCCAGCGCCGCTCCTGAGGAGATGCCAAACATCCTCACTGCTGTCTGAGCTTTATTACCAAAGGTAAAAGAAACTTTTGTCATTCTTAGCTCAAATAAGCAGGCGTTCTTGAATTAATTTATTAGAAGCCTTGTAGTTGCGTTTATGGGATGGATTTCGTCACGCTTTAAATTTTCATTTAGCTTTTTTTAATGCTATAAAACGCTTAAATACCCGCATGGTGTTTTTGTTGCGGTAAAATAAGGAAATGTGTGTTTTTATTTAGGCTTATAAGGCACTAAGGGGGCTAATGTGATGCTGAGGTTGCCCATAACAACGCAGGGAGTGACTCATTCAGTGATGGGAACGCACAGCATCACATCATTCAAACCGCGGAGCGGAACGAGCTGATCCAAAACACTGAATTTAAACGAGCTGAGTGTTTTGAGCAACATGCAAATGGATAAAAACAGATGTTCTAACATACCACGGTTCTGTTCGACAGGTAACACGTTGCCTATAATGCTGCATTTTCACCACAAGTTGCCCGCGGGAGGAGCCGCGCTCCTGCTCGCCTTCCTCCTCCACGGATGCGCCGTGCAGGCTGCGTCCCTCCCCCGCCACTGGCTCCGTGGCGGAGGCAGCGAGGGCCAGCCGGCTGCCTTCCCGCCCAGCTCTGACATGATCAAAGCCCTGGAGTACATCGAGAACCTGAAGCAGAGGAACGGGGGTCGACCCGAGCCGGTGGATTACGACGAGGTGGAGAAGTTCAAGGTCCTGCTGCAGCTCGCCTCGCGCCAGGACGAGGGTCCCGGGGGCCGCCAGTCCGCCCCGGGCATCCAGAGGCCGGACGTCACCGCCGAGCAGCTGCTGAAAGCGATGCTCAGGACCCTCCAGGACCAGGGGGGCAGAGAGGCGGGGTTCCCCCCCACCGCGTCGGAGCCTCGGAGCGACCGCCGGATGCAAAGGCACCGCGTCAAGGAGGTGCCCGGAGGTGCACCGGTGGATTACGGTAATTTCCCCAGACCTCACAAGAAGTATCCACTGATGTTTGAAGATGAAGAGAACGCAGACGCCTCCAAGCGGGCGACGGAGGACCTGGACGAGCAGTACACCCCCCAGAGCCTGGCCAATTTAAGATCCATCTTCGACGAGCTCGGCAGGATGCCCTCCTTGCACGGCCAGAAGAGAGGCGTGTTCGGAGAGGAGGAGGAGGAGGATGGGAACGGGTTCGGTCAGAGGAATCAGGCTTATGATGACGTGGCCGGGGGCGAGGAGTGGGTCCCCGTGGAGGAGAGGGAGGAGACGGAGGAGGTGGTGAACAGGAGCCACGAAGAGATGGAGCGTGCCCTCGGCGACCAGGAGGAGCCGGAGCGGGAGGAGACGCAGCGCCGGGTGGATCAGAACCAGGAGGACGCAGATGATGACACCAAGCTGGTGGACTACTACCTGCTGAAGGTTCTGGAGATGAGCGACCAGACCCAGAAGCGGGATCAGACCGGGGAGCAGAAGAGGCTGATCCGTCCCTCCATCGTGGACCCCCGGACGGTGAAGGAGCTGCTGCAGCTGTCCCTGAAGCTCCACGTGCCCCCGCAGGACCTCATCGACATGCTGCTCACGGAGGAGCTCCGAAAGCTCCACCGCGACCCCCAGGCCCTGTCCCGCTACACGACGGCCGGCCAGACCCCCAAGATCAGGTACTTCAGCCGCAGACTGCCACTGAAGGCCAAGCCCCCCACCCCCACCGGAGACCTGGACAGAGAGGACTTTTTGGACATCATCGGGGTGGAGACCATCAGCAACGAGTACCCCGTGGTGCAGAGACCCTTGAAGACCACCTCAGCTGCGGACAGGATCCAGGTGGCGTCCAGCCCCGCAGGGGGGAGCGCAGGTGCGGTGAAAATCCCACCTCCCTCTGGCCGCAGGGAGAACTTGTTTTTATCCGAGCTGAACAAAATGCCCCTGAAGCGCCAGTCCGACACAGCTGCTGACGAAGACGACGACGATGGTGACGTAGAAGACGAGGTGACGACATATCTCGCGGCCAAAATCCTCACGGAGTACCCGAACGCCATCAGCAAGCGGGACACGCGCGCGCAGCTGCAGGGCCAGTTCCCCTACGAGCTGTACGAGCGCGCGGTGAAGGACTACATGGAGCAAGCAGAGACCGAGACAAGGCCAGGGGGGGCCAAGAGGGAGCCCGAGGGGGCCACGGAGGAGAAGACGCCCATGGAGGTGCATCAGGGGGAGGAGATGCCAGCCAAGACCTCCGCTCCGGAAACCGTGGATGGAGGAGAAGAGGAGCAGCGTCCTGAGAAAAAGGCAGCAGGGATGTAACCGGATCCCTCCTCTCTGCGTTAATCTGAATATAGTATTTATATTCTGTCTAAAAATAAAAAAATAAACATAACGTATGGTGGACGTGATCTAGTTTACAAATTTCTATCATAGGAACTACCTGATAACACCCTAACATAAATAACCTATAGCAATCTTAGAAATAAAACTGGATATTAACAATGACTGTCCCTACTTGCTGCAAGAACATTCTAGGAATATTTTAAAGCGACCACAAGAGATTAAAGGTGCATTGAGGTGCCTGATCAATCCAATCTGACTAATTTATGGCGTGACGTTCAATGTTTACATTAGCCGGTGTTTGTAAACAGCCCTATATTATATTTGAAGCTATATCTAGAATTGGTTTTTCACCTATATGTCATATTTATATGTGAATATACATGTAAATGCTAATGTATAAATCCCAAATGGGGGTTTTTATGAAAACTTGAGTATACTTGAGCACTCCGGGGGGGAAATATTGGGGACTGCTGCAGGATGAGTGCTGTTGTGACTCGTGCTATTATTCAGGGTTTGTGGATTTGTTGTTCTGAGTAATTAAGTCTAAATATCAGACCGTCGCCTGCCTTCTAACCCTTTCATACTGCAAAGCTCTGTATCGTTGGCCTAACAGTGGTTGTGCTATGCTCGTTTTTAAACCATTTTGTACATGTTCAACAATGTGTCACAGATGAATAAAGCATCAGCTGGATTATTTTTCTTCTTGCCCAGTTGTGTTGCCTTATTGAAGCCACACAAAAAACACACCACAGGCAGCGATGATTCACGTTCAGGGGGGAAAAAGGGAAGCATTTATAAGGAATACTAAAATGTGACAAAAAGGATGTTTCATTATAATAAACATTTTAATCAGAAATTGTGCATTAAAAAAAACTTACATGAACAACTGTTTAATGTTTAATAGAAAAAGTCTTTTAAAAAAAAATCTGCTGGTGAGAAAACCAGTAAGACTTTAAGTGAAGCATCATAAATAGCACAACTGGTCCAATATCAGATTTTTTTTTTAAATCCATCCAAAGTTAAAGTTATTATCCTCAAATATATTAATTTATAAAATAAATTTAAACTTATCATTTTCAAACACTCATCTTTCTCTAATAGAACTTCATTTCAATCCATTAACAATAATCAATATAAAAACAACCCTCAGGCTGATGGAGAGCAGGCACTAAAATACAATGATTTCCTCGTTTAAAAAAAAAAAAAAAGGTTCAGTGATTAATTTTCAGAATCTTCATTGACGCATATACAGTACATCTGGTGTGGGGATTCCTGCCGTCCCTTTTTCATTGCAGGTTAAAATGCAGGTTTGCTCATATACTCCTCCATAGTCTGTAAAAAATAAAAATTAAAAACAAAAAAAAAGGGCACAACAAAGAAAAATAAATAAAAATCAGCCTTTTTGACAGGTAAAACGTGCTTAACTAATAATGCATTTAATTATTTATTAATCGCAGACACACATCTACAGATCACCTGCTGAGCACAGCAACACACAGTAGGTAGCTAACACAAGCAGAGCCTCTAACCTGTCTGTCCATATTCAAGGTCCAAACAGCTCCACCTCATACCACTCACTGTGGTCATCCTGAAGCGATAATGATCAAAATGAGCAGGGAGGCTACACTGAACATCATCCAGCTCTAGATTTGGAAAGTGTTAGTGAGCCCCATTCAGAAGGACAGGACAACACACCCAGTGAAACGACCGTACCACACAGAGCCATGACCCTAAAGGGGGGGGGGGGGGGAGCACCAGCCAAAAGCTAAAGTTTATGCCACATTCCAGGAGAATCTGTCTCTCACTCACAATGAGGAAGAGAGAGATGTGCACGCATGAAGGGAAGGCAAGGCAAACAGAAGCATAAGCACTAATTCTATTTTTTAAACGACATCTATGACTTCTATAGCTACAAGGAGAACAAAGCAATGACAGCACCACTGTTAATCCATCGCTGACTAATCCACATTTACTACAAAACTTTTCACGTCTGAGCTTAATGAAGTGTTTACGAGTGTTGCTGTCGAGCAAATCACTGAACGCCGGTTTTAGATATTTAGATATCCCACAACCACAACCTTAAAGAGGAAAACAACGCACGCAGTACACTTCAAGTACATTTAAAAATATGTCACTGTTGCTTTAAGGAGGCTGAGACTTGCAACAGACGCTTACAATGGTTTTGTATAAACAATATTTTGTATTTGTGTGTGTGTGTGTGTGCGACTTCCTGACCAGCTTACCTCCTGCAACATGTCAGATGATTCAATGGCGCGGTTCACAGTCTGCTTAGAGGTTTCTTGTATCTCTCCCCCCATTAAAAACTCATCCAGGATAAAATAGGCCTTCTCGAAGTTAAAGATAATGTCCAGCTCACACACCTGAGGCGAGGTATGATGGAGATTAACATGGCTATCAAACCAGGATGGTGATTTGCACAGAAGTATGATCATTTATATAAAATGTGTTTATTCATCATTACTTCAAACCAAAGCTGTACGAAGTAAAATAGCAATAATAACAATAATAATGAAATACATTGCCAAAGTATTTGTCCAGCAGCTCCACATAGCGATGGATAATCTCGAGGGCTAATAGTTCGTTCTCCTGGTTCTCTACACCCAAGCAGAAATATAAGCTTGCATACCTAAAAGAAGAGGACAGAGTTCTTAGTGACAATAAACACAATCTAGTTTAGACACGAGACGAAATGCCTCTGCAAGCGAACAAACACGTGGGCCGTGTTTCACCTCTTGTAAATGATCTTCAGATCTTTCCACTGCAGGAAGTTGCAGGAACGTGGTTGCCGTGCCAACACAATGGTGGTCATTTCCCTGATGATCTTTTTCTTTTCCCGATCCGTCATCGCCGTGAACCACTTCTGCAGGCGCAGCTTCCCCTGGCGACTGAAGAGCAGCAGGAAGCGCATCTAATGGCACAGACGCAGTCAGGAAGTAAAGTTATTATATCTGCATGGTTAATGAAGAAACACGTACAGGGTCTAAAACACACATAAGCGATTAACTCAAAGTTAATTCAAAGGAAATTATTAACTAGATGCACACATACACCACAAGGGCTGAATACTTTGTGTTCTTTGAAAGAACCATCACAGAGATAAATGAGAGGCTGACAGTGTGAAACAAGAGACTGTGTGTCTTCTTTTCTTATTTTAGAGTTGTAGTGTTGATTTTTCTGGTCTAAAGAGCTGCACAGTTGTGTGAATGTTTATGAAGCATTCACACAACTGCGACCCATTTTTCTTCTGTACGTTTCCGGCGTGATTCTCATCCCCCAGTTTTCAAGCAATTTCAACAAATCATAAATCATAACGTTCAGCTCTTTCAGGAGAAGTGTGCTCAGACTTTTGGTATTGGTGCAACTTTAGCTTTTTGAAATATATAGCTTTTTCTGCCATGTTTTTTTCTCATGGAAAATGAATTGAGCGCATTTTCCATCCTTCGGATCTTTAGAGCTGTTTACAAACTTTTACTGCTCCTTTCACATTTTTGTTCTGCTTCTTTCAGCTTCCTCGTGCAAATTTAAAAAATTTTCTGCTATTTTCAGCAAATATCAGCCGTTTTATGCTCCTTTCATATTCTAACTACAAAAATTTTGTGCTTCTAACTTATTTCTGCTCATTTCAGCTTGTTATGCCCCTTCAGCTTATTTCTGCAAGTTTCAGCTTTTTCTACCATTTAAGCAACTATATAGTGTTTTATGCTCATTTAAACTTTTTCAGCTAATTCCACATTTTTTTGCACTCATTTAAACATTTTTCCAGCTGAGTTCAGCAAAAATGTGCTCTCTCCACTTTCTTCTTGTAATCTCAGATTATTTCTGACTTTTTAGCTACTTTAACAGTTTTTTTTTTGTTGTTGTTGCTAATTTCAGCTTTTTCCAGATAATTTCACTTTTAAGTGCTCATTTCTCCTTCTTTCAGCAAGCATGTTCTTTCTGCTTCTGTTAATTTAAGCTTGTTCTACCTTTTTTTTAAAAAAAAATTGGTGCTAATTTTAGCTGTTTTCAGATACAATAAAAATTATCTTGGTAATTTCTGCTACATCCAGCCTTATTAACTTCTTGCTGCTAATGTCAGCTTTTTATGCACCTTTCAGCTTTTTTCTTTCGTTTTTTTCAGGTACTAATTAGCTGTTTATGCAAATTTTAGCTTTTTCAGCTTATTCCCCATATTTTAGCTCATTTCAGATCTTTCCATGTTCTTCTGAAAAGTTATGCTTCTTTCTTTCTTTTCAGCTACTTTTCAGCTGTTTTTGCTAATTTCAGCTTTTTTAGCTGATTTCCTATTTTTTTGGTGCTAATTTCTGCTTATTTAAACCCAATTCAGCAAATATGCATTTGTTCTGCTCTAATCTGCTAATTTAGGCTTGTTCGTTTGTTTCAGCTATATTTCAGCATATTTTTTTTAGCTAATTTCAGCTGTTTTTCAGCCAATTCTTCTACAATAAGCATTCACACTGCATTTTCGCAGGAACTGGAATTTCTCTAGTTTACATTACATTCCTTGATATTTCATTTTGTTAATGTAAATAAAGCAATAATATCTCAAGTTCTTTACACCTTTCAGATGAGTGTACTCCACTTGACTCTTTCAGTTTTATATTTCTAAATCTACCTCACTAAAATAATAGAAGATGTTGTACTTGGAAATAAGGTTTTACAAAGAATGAAAAATGACATTCTTACAAACTTTGTGGAATCAGAGTCACATTTCAGATATGTATAATTTACCAGCTCAAATATTTCTTTCCACATCTCTAGCTGATTAAAATATTACAAAAAAAGAGAATTATATTGTAAATCAGGAGGCAAAAGCCTAAACAAACAGACCTGTTTTGTCTTCTTTTATATCATATAAATCATATCACAATAGCTCAGATTTACTTTGTAATATTTTATTTTAAATTGTACTCTTCAACAGCAACACTCGGTTTCAGCTATTTTGAGTGGCTTAAACAAACAAAACAAAAAAACCGTTACTCTAAGTTACAGATTTATGAGATGAGATGGTCAATCTCAAATTATTTGATTAATAGGAAACAATCTGTAGCATGAAAAAGAACAGAGCGGAGTCCCTCAAGGTTCTGTTAGGCTCTGAACTTTTTATTTCATATTTTTGACATTTAAAAAGTACCTTAAATACTACAGGTTAATTGGTTTGCAGAATATGCAACTATTTTTGTATGTAAATAATTTTAAAAAATCATTAAAAAAAAGGTATGGTGTGTGAAATGGCTAAACTTTAAAAAAAGTAATTTGATTTTAATCATTATTATTTATAAATTGTAATAAAACAAAACATATGACTTTGGGTAAAAGGAATAGGTTGATTCAGTCAATGTTTAGAGACGAAATCTCAGTTGAGAGGGTATATGGTTAAAATTCTTGGGATTATTTGATTATAAACTTATATTGGAACGTTCACAAATGACATGACAATATTTTTCAAATACTGCAGTTTTAAATGAAGCTAAAAGCATTTTCAAAAATAATTTTCAACATGACACATTTTGTTTGAATCAATAATTGTTCCATGTTTGAGTTATTATATAGAGGTTATGTGACTGATACCAACATGTTTGTATCACCACAAATCAAAAAGACTGGTTCATAAAGTGAATACTGTATGTTGTCTGTCTAAAACAAGTCTCTTGAAAATGAGTCCTCGTGACTCAATGAGACTACCTTTACAGTATAAATAAAGGTTGAATGAATTAATCTGATTAAGAAGTCAAAATATAGAAAATAAAAGAATTAGCCAACCTAAAAACCCTATTAGTTATGCAAAAAGCTAAAAAGAAACTGTTGCCAGATAATTTTCAGTGCTTCCAGTGTTGAAGATCGTAGGAGTAAATTTGATTATAAACGTTCATTTGCACAAACCACACTTAAGCAGATGTGGATCTAACTCAGTAGATGGAGTAGAACTATTAATGGCTAATGGCATAAAAATGTTTTACTAATAACTAATTTAAGAAGTTTTATAAACACAAACAAATAGATGGTATTAACTAAGGGAATAACGTTTAGGATTGACAATATAGTTAGTAGTTGATTTTGTATTTGGGTTTTATTTTATTTTAAGGTTGATTGTTATTAAAAGTATGGAAATATGTAATGTGTTGACTTTTTTTTATTAAGGCAGTATAGAAGATTCTTCTCTAACCTTGTTCTCATTTCATTCATAAAGTACAGTATATGTATTTTGATATTTTTTTTGTGTGTGTCTGGGACTAGTTTGTAAAATTGAACGAGTGAAACTAAATGAAATGGGAAAAAAATGTACAAGCTATAGCTACTTAAACATTTTTACACCTTTTAGCTGCTGATGTGTATAATTTATTTAATATTCTTAAATATGTTGTACTTGAGTAAAACCTATGGACATACTCTCATTTTTTTTTCTTCAGAATATAAAGACATGATATAAAACCTAGTATGAATGTCAGAGGTTGAGGGGGTCCAATAATGAGGAAAAACCAGTATTTCCACTGTTGAGACAAAGTCAGAAACCAACAATAAGACATTGTTTGTGCGTTTTATGTATCAATATCATAAACCAACATTTATCAAGAGCCAGTAAGCTCAGTCCCAGTATTTAAAACAAAGTTTGGTCACCCACAGGCAAATAATAGGCAAAGCATAAAGTGCCATGAAGGGTGGGAACGTGACGAAACCTGTTTTACACAATGCACCGGTTTAAGAAAGACACACCTTACTTCCGACTTTTGCCCAAAGTTTGATATAAAACATTACAAATATAATAAAATAAAAAACCGCTACTGCTGTTCGGCGGGCTAATAAAAAGCAAACAAATGCCACACTTTGTTAGAGGAAGTGTCGTAAAGGCGTTAGCTACCTGTTGTGTCAGGTGCGACAGGTGAACAGCTAGGCTGACGCTACCTTACAGCTACGAGCATGCGCACAAACCATCCTTTAGAAACACTTACCATTTTGACGCGGCGTCAGTGGTGACTAGAGTTAGGCAGCTTTAAAATATATACTTAACCCTCACAAAGGGTCAAACGGGCCGGTTGAACACATCGTCCGTCCTTCGACAAGTGCAGTCGGTGTGGAACAAGTGTTAAGCTCCGCCCTTCTGGCCGCCCGAGGAACTAAACTCCGCCCTTTTGGCCGCCAGAGGAACCGACGCGTCATTGACCTCACGAGCATCTGGATTGGTTATTGTAGATCTGCTTCAGAAGGATGTGCTCAGCCGTGACATGCAAATGAATGAACGGATCAAACATTAACTTTTCTCTGTCGGGAGCGCTGAGGTGTTGTTCCCATGCAGGATCGGTAGAGAGCAGCAAGTGCAGCACATCTGCTTCTTGTGATCCTCAGATCCTCAGAGGTTTTAGGAGGAGGTGGTGGTGACCTGCAGCACTTCGAGGGCTTGCTGTTCACTTCCCATCATGTCTCTGTACCGAAATACCCTCTGGTTTTTGAATGGGATCCACCAGTACACAAGGTTAGTGTCACTTTGTTGCTGATTTTTTAGGGAACCAGGTTAACCAGATTATATGATGTATGGTGTTAGGAGTGTTTCATGTTTTTAGGTGATTCTAAATGTTGCTCAGTGGTCTGATCTCTGTGTGGCACTAATCACCACACAGGCTATCCCTTTACGCACGATTACAATAGATCTATTGACAGTTTGGTAATGGTACATTACAGCATCCTAATTCTGAAAAAGTTGGGATGTTTTGCAATATGTAAATACAAAATGGAGTGCAGTGATTTGCAAATCTCATAAACCCATATTTCATTTGCAGTGGGGCATAGTAAAGATTTCAAAAGTTTTGTTTTGTGTGTGTGTGTGTGTGTGTGTGTGTGTGTGTGTGTGTGTGTGTGTGTGTGTGTGTGTGTGTGTGTGTG